>CAUYSK010044287.1:0-148756 GCA_963575035.1 Avahi laniger | reverse complement strand
AGGGCTGATAACTAGAATCTATATAGAACCCAAGAAAATCAGCAAGAAAAAAACCAAACAACCCCATAAAAAGTAGACAAAGACATGAACAGAAACTTTTCAAAAGAAGATAGACTAATGGCTAAGAAACATGAAAAAATGCTCAACATCTCTAATCATCAGGGAAATAGAAATCAAAACCACGATGAGATATCACTTATCTCCAGTGAGAATGGCTTTTATCAAAAAGTCCCCAAACAACAAATGCTGGCTTGGATGCAGAGAGATGGGAACACTCATACACTGCTGGTGGCACTGCCAGCTAGTACAACCTCTGCGGAAAGTGATATGAAGATACCTCAAAGAGTTACAAGTAGATCTACCATTTGATCAAGCAATCCCACTACTGGGCATCTACCCAAAGGAAAAAAGACATTCTATAAAAAAAGACATCTGGACTTGAATGTTTATAGCAGCATGATTCACAATTGCAAATATGTGGAAACAATCCAAGTGCCCATCAATACATGAGTGAATTAATAAAATGTGGTATATGTACACCGTGGAGTACTACTCAGCCACAAAAAACAATGGTGATCTAGCACCTCTTGTATTATCCTGAATCAAGCTGGAGCCCTTTCTCCTAAGTGAAGTATCACAAGAATGGAAAAACAAGCACCGCTTGTATTTACCATCAAATTAGTACTAATTGATTGCTTATGTGCACATATGGCAGTAACATTGATCATGTGACAGGCAGGTGGGAGGGGTGAGGAGGGTATGGGTACATTCACATCTAATGGGTATGGTATGCACTGTCTGGGGGATGGGCAAGCTTGTAGCTTTGATTCAGGCAGTGCAGAGGAAATATATGTAATCTAAACATTTGTACCTCCATAATATTCTGAAATGAAAACCAAAAAGAAAAGAGAAAAAAAAACTTTTGGGAGTAGGACTCTGGGGTTTTTATTTTAAATAAGCTCCTCGAGTCATCCTTATAAGCACTAAAGTGTCCTTGGCCTTTTTTGTCTCTTCCCAGAGTTTAATTCCATATTTGGTATTGCAAAGTGAATTCAACAATTTTCATTGACTGATATAGCTGAAATAGCCAAACTGTGTATTTTACCTGAAATAATTATTTAGGTTGGTACAAAAGTAATTGCAGTTTCAGACCATGACTTTTAAATCATTATAAATAGGTTCAGACACATCTTTATTAGTCAAAATAGGAACCATTACAATCAACGCATTTTTGCCAATTGGAAATAAGTTTGTTTATTCATTCCTGTAGCATAAAAATCCCTGCTTCATTACAAATCCTATAAAGGGCTGATAACCAGAATCTACTTAGAACTCGGGAAAATCAACAAGAAAAAGTCAAACGACCCTATCAAAAAGTGGGCAAAGGACATGAACAGAAACTTTTCAAAAGACAGAATGTTTTTAATTTTTAAATATGTTTTATTTTTAATTATTATGGAACATAATAGTTGTATATCTTTATAGAGTACATGTGACATTTTGATACGGGCATACAATGTAAATTAATCAAGTCAGTGTAATTGAGGTATCCATCACCTCAGGCATTTATGATTTCTTTGTTTAGGAACATTCCAAATCCACTCTTTTTGTTATTTTAAAGAATAGCCAAACTTATTGTTGATTATAGTCACTTTGCTGTATTATCAAATATTGTTAAGTCTATCTGTCCAAGTATGTTGTTGTACACATTAACCATCCCCACATTATCCCTCCTACACTGCTACCCTTCCCAGCCTCTGGTAAGCATCATTCTACTTTTGGTCTCCATTAGATCAGTTGTTTTTAATATTTAGCTCCCACATGTGAGTGAAAACAAGTGATATTTGTTTTTCTGTGCTTGGTTTATTTCACTTAAAATATTGTTCTCCAGTTCCATACATGTTGTTGCAAATGGCAGGATTTCTTTCTTTTTTGTGGCTGTATAATATTCCATTGTGTATATGTACCAAAATTTATTTATCCATTCATCCACTGATGGATAATTAGATTGACTCCAAATCTTGGCTATTGTGAATAGTGCAGCAATAAACATAGGAGTTCAGGTATGTTTTTGGTGCACTGAATTCCCCTTCTTTGGATATATATCAAGCAGTAGGATGGCTGGGTCATATGGTAGTTCTATTTTTAGTTTTTTGAGGAATCGCTATACTGTTTCTCCATAGTGGTTGCACTAATTTATATTGCCATCAACAATATACAAGTGTTCCCCTTTCTCGACATCCTTGACAGCATTTGTTATTGCCTGTCATTTTGATAAAAGCCATTTTAACTAGGGTGAGATATCTCATTGTAGTTTTTATTTGCATTTCTCTCATAACAAATGATGTTAAACATTTATTCATATACCTGTTGACCATTTGCATGTCTTCTTTTGAGAAAGGTTGATTCAGATCCTTTGCCCATTTTTTTATCAGATTCTTTGATTTTTTTCGCATTGAGTTGTTGGAGCCCCTTATATGTAGCAGTTATTAATTTTCTGTCAGATGGTTAGTTTGAAAATATTTTCTCACATTTTTTAGGTTGTCTCTTCACTTTGTTGATAGTTTTCTTTGCTGTGCTGAAGTCTCTTACTTTGATGTGAACCCATTTGTCGAATTTTTCTTTGGTTGCCTATACTTTGGGGGTATTATTCAAGAACTCCTTGCTCAAACCAATGTCCTGAAGCATTTCCCCAACATTTTGTTCTAGTACTTTTATAGTTTCAGGGCTTAAATTTAAGTATTTGACCAATGTTGATTTCATTTTTATAAATGGCAAGAGATAACGATCTAGTTTTATTCTTCTGCATATGGATATCCAGTTTTTCCAGCATCATTCATTGAGGAGACTTTGCTTTTCCCACTATGTTTTTGACAACTTTGTTGAAGATGAGTTTGTGGATTTTTTCTGGGTTCTCTATTCCATTCCATCGGTCAATGTGGCTATTTTCATGCCAGTACCATGTTGTTTTGGTTACTATAGCTCTGCAGTATAATTTGAAAACAAGTAATGTGATTCCTCAAATTTTGTTGTTTTTGCTCAGAATGGCTTTGGCTATACTGGGTCTTTTGTGGTTTCATATAAATGTTAGTATTATTTCTTCTGTTTCTGTGAAGAATGCCATTAATATTTTGATGGAGATTGCATGAAATCTGTAAATTGCTTTGGGTAGCATGGACATTTTAACAATATTGATTTTTCCAATCTATGAGCATGGAATATCTTTCCATTTTTCTGTGTCCTCCTCAAATTCTTTCATCAGTGTTTTGAAGTTTTCATTGTAGAGATCTTTCACCTCTTTGGTTAAGCCTATTCCTAGGTATTTTATTTTATTTATAGCTATTATAAATGGGATTACTGTCTTGGCTTCTTTTTCAGATTGTGTGCTGTTGGTATATAGAAATGCTACTGATTTTGTTTGTTGATTTTGTGTCCTACAAAATTACTGAGTTTATCAGTTCAAATAGCGTTGTGTGTGTGTGTGTGTGTGTGTGTGTGTGTGTGTGGAGTCTTTAGGTTTCTCTAGATATGTGATCATATCATCTGCAAACAAGAATGATTTGACTTCCTCATTTCCAATTTGTATGAACTTTTTACACTACTATGTTGAATAACAATGGAGAAAATGGGCACCCTTGTCTTGTTCCAGATATCAGAGGCAAAGCTTTAAGGTTTTTCCCCATTCAATATAACACTAGCTGTGGGTCTGTCATACATGGCTTTTATCATGTTGAGAAAAGTTCCTTCTATACTCATTTTTTGAGAGTTTTTATCATGAAGAGATATTGAATTTTTTCAAATTCTTTTGTTTTTTATTTCAGCATATTATAGGGGTACAGATGTTTAGGTTACGTATGTTGCCCTTGCCCCCTCTCCCCCCTAAGTCCGAGTTTCAAATATGTCCATCCCAAATTCTTTTTCAGCATCAATTGAAATGATATTATCAGAGCTAAAGAGAGAGACAGACCCCAATATAGTAATTGTTGGAGACCTCAACACTCCACTTTCAGCATTGGAGAGATCATTCAGACAGAAAAGCAAAAAAGAAGCACTGGACTTAATCTGCACTATGGAACAAAGGGACCTAGTGAATATTTAAAGACCATTTAATTAAAAAGCTGTAGAATACATATTCTTCTCCTCAGCTCACGGATAATTCTCAAGGACAGATCACATGTTAGACCACAAATCAAGTCTTTATAAATTTAAAAAAATGAAATCATTCCAAGTATTTTCTCTGATCACAATGGAATAAAACTTTATGGACTTGGGTGGGGAGGGGGGCAAGGGCAACATACGTAACCTAAACATCTATACCCTCACAATATGCTGAAATAAAAAAAAAACTTTAAATCAATATCAGGAGGAACATTGGAAACTATACAAACTCATGTAAATTAAATAATGTGCTCCTGAATGACTAGTGAGTCAATGAAGAAATTAAGAAGGAAATCTAAAAATTTCCCAAAACAAATGAAAATGAAAATATAACATATTAAAACCTATGTGGGAGAGACTGCCAAGATGGCCAACTAGAGACACAGCTTTTCACACCATCCTGGATGAAGAGTAGAGAGTTGGACTGAGGAGAGTGCAGAATAATTATGGCTCATATGTGGATCACAGGGAGAGACAGCAGAGATTATCCAGGGACCCCAAATAGAGGAGGTTGGAAACTGGGAGAGAAGAGGATAGAAAAAAGAGATTAGTGGCACAGACAAAATCCAGGGAGGCCCAGAGTAAAAAAAAAGTTTAAGGGAGGGTCCCCTCCCCAACCTGGGTGCCTCTGGCCAGCAGTGGGACACAAGGCTGTCATCCCACGGAGGAGTGCCACAATGGACTAGACAGCCAGCATTCTTGCATCTGGACAGCCCGTCCTCTGCACCTCCTCCATTCCTGGCATCCCAGAAAGCAATTTTGGCTCAAGCCAGCTTATAACCGCAGCTCCTCCCCTCCACGGCAAACATGAAAGTGCTCTGTGCTAAGAGTCCTGTCTCTCAGCAATGGGCATCCATTCCCAGCCAAGCCTGACTTCGAGAGCAGAGCTGCAGTGACAGCACTTCATGGGATTGTGTACTGGTAGCTTAGACAGGCAGGCAGGACCTGGTGGCACCCCAGACATGAGAGTGGTGCAGGGAGACCACAGCCCCTCCCCCTACCACAGTGGCCACTAGAGTGCTCTGTGCTGAGAGGCCTGCTCTGCAGTGATGGGAGCAGGTTCCCAGATGAGACTGTGGGAGACCCACAGTCTGCAATCTTCCTGCCCACAGGCATTTGGTGGGATAACTCACTGGTGGCTCAGACAGGTGGGCTGAACTTGGTACCCCCCGGTAGTGAGAGTGAGGAGGGGAGACATAGGGGAGAGGTCACAGTTCCAGGATCAGATGGTGATAGAACTCCTGCAGGCATATTGAATGGGAGGCTGTGAAGAGGCTCACAGGAGCAGGGGACTGTGAACACGCCCCATCCCCCCCCTCCACTGGAGAAATACCATATTGGAGAAGGCCACAGAACTGGTACTGAATTAGCTTAGCCCCTGGTTCCCATGGCAACTGAATGTTTCAGGCATGTGAACTGAAGTGAAGTAGCAGCTCCTCCCACCACTCACTACCATAGGGAGTGTGGTTTGATCCAAGAGATTCATGAGCCTCCGCTTCTCCCCCTATGAGAATGTACCCCTGGTGGAGACCTCTGCAGATAGAGAGGCCTAGCTCCTTCACCTTGTGGTCTAGTGGGGAACAGCGGTGAACAATTGGAAATTCACCTACCCACCAGCATCACAAAGAGATGCACGCCAGTGGGTCAGACAAACAAATTGTGGGGTACCTCAAGAGCCAGTCTTGGATGAAGAGCGAATGTACATGGACTTATCAGAGGGGACAGTGCTATGGAGTTCCAGGGAGAAAATAGGGAGAGTGCATGCCCCACCATGCAGAGAAACCAGGCTAGTAGACAGGGATGGAAAAAGCCTGTCTCACAGCCTTAGTAATCACATGATTAGGCCTGTCAGGAGCAGTTCTTCAGGCTTGGAGAGATTTCCCTGAACTCCTTATCAGTGGCTCCCTCTAGTAGCCAGATATGCAAACCCTGAACCATGCTGATGCTCAATAAAACCACTCAGGCTTTAGCAACTCAGTCACAATCTGTTCTGCTCATCCCCCCACCTCAGGGGTAGTAGAAATCAAGCGACTCCCTGTAGATACAGGGACCCTCATAAAGCTTGGGGAATTCCTGTGCCCCATCTTGGGGGCCAGAGCTTACCACAGGCACATAACAAGTCCCTGGAAGCTGCTTCTTCCATGAAAACTATAATCAAAGACAAGGGGAACAACCTCACTGCTAAATACAGCACCTTCCAACTCAAGCAAAAAGGGAGTGGATAATTCAAACCCACAAATTACACTCATGATCTAGGAGATTAAGCTGGGGGACCTAACTCACTACCCACTGTTGGGAAGAGGTGAGGACAGCAGGTCAGAGGTAACACAGTAGGTTCATTAAACCTGCTAGGGCATTCCAAAGGCAAATAAGAACCAGCACTCCTCTCCCTGACAGTCAGGGATCAATCTGCAGGGTCTCAGAAACAGTTGCACAAGCCAGCTCTACCACCCCTGGCTAATGATTGAGTGGCCAAATGAGAAGGAATCAGTGAACTCCAGAAATATGAAAAATCAAAGTGAAAGGTTACCCCCAAAAGAAAACAATAACTCCTTACCAATGGATACCAACCTAAACATTAAATGGCAGATGAAGAAATTTGAATATGGATTATAAAGAAGCTCAATTAAATACCAGAGAAAATACAAACCTAACACCAAAAAAAGTGACAAAAACAATGCAGGAAATCAACAAAAAATTCTCTAAAAAAATAAAAATATTAAACAAAAATCAAACAGAACTTCCGGAAATAGAAAATTCATTCAAGGAATTATAAATCACAGTGAAGAGCTTTAAGACTAGGCCAGGATCAGGCAGAAGAAAGAATCTCAGAACTTGAAGATAACGCCTTTGAGCTAAATAAGTCAGTCAAAGAGAAAGAACAAAGAAATAAGAAGAACAAAAAAGCCTACAAGAAATGAGGGATTGTGTAAAGAGGCAAAAATGTAAGAATCATAGGAATCTCTGAGGGGGAAGAAGAAAATAGACAAGGGTTAGAAAATTTATTTGAAGAAATAATTGAGGAAAATTTCCCTGGCCTAGTTAGAGACCTGGATCTCCAGATACAGGAAGCTCAAAGGACTCCCAGGAGATTTCATTGCAAAGAGGCAGTCAATGACACGTAGTCATTAGACTGGCCAAAGTAAACAGGAAAGAGACACTACTATTAGGAGTAAGGTGAAAACATCAGGATAATCACAAAGGAAAATCTATACGATTAACTGCAGACATCTCAAATAAGACCTTACAAGCCAGAAAGGATTGGAGCCACATTCTCAGTCTTCTCAAAGTAATGCCCGACCTAAAATTTTGTATCTTGCAAATCCAAGCTTCTTCTACGAGGGAGAAATAAATGCTTTCTCCGACAAGCAAACAATGAAGGAATTTGTAAGACCAGACCTGCCCTACAGGAAGTACTTAGAACATCATTTACATGGGTCAGCACGATAGACACCTACCAGTGTAAAGTCACACAGAAGCTAAAGCTCCCATCCCAGATACTGCAATAGCTCAAAAGGTAAAACAGAGCAATAAAGTTCTACTCAACAGGAAGAACAGAAACCCATTCACTTAACAAATCTTTTAAGAAGTCTTTGAATCATTGTTCTCAAGGACATCTCTGATTGGTCGTAAGTATTCATGGGGATTTTTTTTTATTATTTCAGCATATTATGGGGGTACAAGTGTTTAGGTTTAGGACTACACCTGAGAATACTCAAATACTCAACTCTTTGAATTGCTGAACCACAGTAAGGTTTTGTGTGCTGTAAATGGTACGAAAAAGATTTCAAGATTTCTAATACCTCTTTATTTAAATAATTCAATAATAGTAAAATTATGTGTTCCTAGTATGTTAGTAACCTTAAATTATGTTCCTGGAAATACTTTGGACAGTAAGCATGCAGCTTGTCTACCGCAGACCTCAAAATTTGGAACTTGTAAAACATTCTATCTGCTTCTCTTATTGCTTTTTTAAATTAAAAAAAAATTATCCTCGCTTCACAGGGGCAAGAGCCAAAGGTCAAAGAGGCTACAACTCATTTACTATGATGCCAAAAGTATTAATATTATTACTAAAGATTGTGTTGAATATGGTACCCAATGTTTCCGTTAATACTGCTGCATAACAAATCACCCTTAAACAGCAACATTCATTTTCTTATTCCTCATGGTTTCTGTGAGTCAGAAATTTCAGGAAGGGATCAGCTGAGCAGTGGCTCAGAGTCTCAGATATAATTGTGGTCAGATGGTGATTAGAGCTGAAATTGCAGGAGTACTGGCTAAAGCAGCAGGGTACAGGCCAGGAATTCTTTTACTGCATGTAGTTTCAGGGCCTCTCCATGCAGCCTTTCCATATGATATAATTTGGCCTTCCTCATGATGCTGCATGGTGGCCTCAAGACAGTTGGGTGCTTACATGATCGCTCAGGGCTCCAAGCAGGCATCCAAAAGAACCAAGCAGACACTGTATCACTTTTTATGACCTAGTCTCAGAAGTCACAATGTATCACTTCTACTACAGTTACAAGTCCATGCAAATTTAAGGGGAGGCAACAGTTCTCTAAGAGAAAAGTGTAAACATTACTTCATAATAAAAACATGTAGAATGGGTGATACTATTGTAGACATCTTTAGAAAATACAATCTGTCACACTTGACATTTATAGCTCTTTATATATTGTTGATTTATATATCATATTTAAACAAGCTTTTTTTTATTATTTCAGCATATTATGGGGGTACAGATGTTTAGGTTACATATGTTGCCCTTGGCCTCCCCCCAAGTCTGAGCTTCAAATATGCCCATCCTTCGGGTGGTTAAACAAGCTTTTTTGATGTTTAGATAAGTAGCTTGTTTTCATAGGAAAGATATAATTCAGTGGGTAGATATAGCCTTTCTATATTCATGCAGCACTATAGAAAAACCTATTGAGAATAGGAAGATATAGCTACAGAAGCACCACAGACAATTTTCAAATTTATTTAATAATTTTTTTTTACATAACACTGCTATTAACATTTCCTGAAATAGTATTGCATGGAGTATGGCTGGAAATAATCTTCCATGACCCAACAGCAACAACTTTCTTGAAAGATTTGCAATTTTCAGAATTATGAATGCCCTATTTTAATAGATCAACATATCTGCTAACACATTTCTAATCAAAAACTATAACAATCAATGCTTTTTCTTCTGTTTTACCATTATGTATAGATAGATCATTTTGTTTTGTTGAGATTTAATGTTGAATGTTATGTCTGCCATTGATAAATGGACTTTCTAATTGAATTTCATACCTTTAGTGTTAAACATGATTTAGTGCATGATATCAATTGGCATTTCCTGTGAAGAGGGAAAAAGTGAAAATTCATTGCTAAACATCTAACAAAAAATTACTTTAGTGTGTACATGATTCATTTTTCATAAATGATGGGCATATCCTCCTGTGATCCAAAACCTTGGAAATTAGGGTTTTATAATAATTTAATGGCATATTATAGATCACAACACTTAAGAGAAAGCAAATAAATACATCATTTACTGTTTCAGTCCTAGTTTAGCTAGAGAATAATTTCAAATGTTTTAGGTGATATCTGCAATGTATTTTTGTTAAATTAGAGTTTTAAATGAGAGCTCAGAGCAATGATGACCTTTAAATATCCTATTCACTTTAAGACTGCAGTAGATGATTTAGACCAATTAATTATAAGCATTATAAGTAAATGAGTTATTAGCATTCATGAATTCTATAACAGCCCATTTGTTCCTGTTTCCAAACCCTTGAAGTGCCTATTTCATAATTTCTCAGAGACGTAACCATAGGAACTAAGTGGTTGCCAACATAAACCTTTATAACTAATGAAGGTAAGTTTTCACATTTTTGAATCATGTTGAAATGTACACAGAATCCAAGTAATATACCTCAAGAACTACTGCTTTCTTCAAAGTTAAAAAGTTGTTCTTATAACTTTCCACTTCCTAGAGTTCCTTTATTCATGAAGCATTTACAGAGTACTTGCTTTGTGCCAGATATGTTAGACACCACAAGGGATAAAATGCGAATCAAATACTGTCATTACCCTGCAAGAGCCTACCGCAGAGAAGGAGAGGTACAACATTTATGCAGGTTAGTGTGCTTCACACTGAATGTAGTGTCATAAGATAGAAAAAAACAAACTTGTTTCCTTGTAAAAGTCATTTTTGCACAACTGATAGAATGTAGTAATTTATTATGCATGCTACCTCGTATCTCATAAAAGGCTATGAACATACAAATACCTTTGATCTATAGTTCTGACAATACATGCAAATCTATAAAATGGATCAAGGCTTTGATCAAGAAAAGCTTTTCCATTTTTCCCTTCATTTGCAAATGGCCTAAGATAAGAATTGTATCCTTCTCTCCCTCCCTCTCCAACTCCAATCATATTTCTCTCTTGGAATATGAATATATCTATATTTATATTTATTTACTTATTTACTTGTATTTCCATATACATATATATGAATATTATATACACATAAATATATATACCCATATTTATATATATATTCATATATCAAGGGAGGAGTATGGTATATGTATATGTAAATATATAAATATTTATATTTACATAGGTGAATATAAATTTATTTACTATACTAAAATAAATAAATATATATATATATATATAAATAAAATCTCCTAAAGGAAGAATATGGGTGGGGTGTGTATAGAATACATCGAAAGAAGAAAGGAGAAGAGGTAGAAAAAGAAAGGAGTCTAGATTGTTCTTCCAGAATCAGGGAATTGAATGATATCCAACAGAAAGACCAGGGAATCCTTTCTAACTAACCATTACTACTACCTGAAAGGCATGATTTTATAATCCCCATGATTTCACAGCAATTACAGCAACAAATTGGTCATTAATGTTATGGTTTTAATTATATTAACAATATTTGTCCATATAAAGGACTAGTTATCCAAAGCACTGACTTAGTCATGCTGCTGTATTTCTGCCATATAAGTACACCATGGTGTTCTCTAAATTGCTAGATCTCAGAATTAAACTGCAGAGCTTTTAGAGCAGAGAGTCAATATGTTGGTATAATAAACTATGCTAGTTCTTTCACGGTGTTGGCAGGACAAGGTTAATTTATGTCATGGATGAAAGATGTCCATTATAGTTCTTGCAATTGAATTTGTGTATTTTGGATCATTTTTTTGTTTTGACTTTCATTATAATGTACAAGATACACTCCTTGGGAAAAAACAAAACAAAACCAAATAAAATACAAGGATCATGAAGAGAAATAAAGAACCACATTATAGGAGGAGACAAGATGGCTGACCAGAGAGACAAGATGCCAGATCATCTCAGGAAGAAGGAAAAGTTTTAGATGAAAAAGAAAACAAAACAACAAACAAACTAACATAGATCTGGTATAATTCCAAGAGAAAAGTGCTACAGCCTACCAGAGATTCCACAGAAGAAGTTGTGGAGCACAAGAAGAAGGAAGATATCAGCAGGGATCAACCCCTGAGAGGCTTGGAGTCCAGAGAAAAGGGTAGGTGGAGTGGTTTTTTCTCCCTCCCTCACATCTCTGGCATTCAGTAGGCCCCCAAGCTGCTAGAGAGCCTTTCTACCCTCACGAGCCCAAAAGCCCTCGGGGTCACTTCCAATCACCACAAGACCGAGCCGAGACAGCAGGTGCCATATTGCTTCTCTACCCACTGTGTGCCTTTGTCCAACTCAGGGGGCTTCAGTTCTTCAGTTGCCTCACTTGTTCCCACACAAACATTTCCCAACTCCAGGTAAGACTGCAGGAGCCACAGGGGCTGGTGAGTCCTGGGGGATCTGTGTGACTCCAGAACCTGGACATTCTGGGCATGCGACCTTCTAGAGAGAGGGAGAGAGATGACCAAGTGCTAGAATTCCTCCATTCAGACACTTTGGCTCCCTTTCCCCTCCCCCACCTGCACCTTCTGAGAGACACAATTGAGCCAGGGCTCTGAGGAGGTGCTGTATCCCCTCTGTTGGTGCTTCCACCGCACTGAGGCTTCAACAGAGAGTGGGGCTCAAACATTTCCTCTTAAAGACCTGAAGTGGTCTTTAAGCTCCCTGCTTACTGTCCCTCCTGGTGCTGCTGGCTTGGCTACTCCATCAGAGCAGGGTATACTCCAAAGCAGAAGGACATCAAACCTGCCTGGGCACCCTATAGCAACCTGAAACCAGGATGTACCTCCCTGATATACTCAGTTATTGATCTGTGGGGACAGGCCCACAAGCCAAATACTGTATCCCCAGGATTCAATCATGTTGCTTGGGTACATGGAGGGAAGATTTGTGGAAACACATCACTCTAACCAGAGACTTCTCAACAGAGATCTTACAAGCCAGAAGGTATTGGGGCCTTATCTTCAGTCTTCTTAAACAGAATAACTTCCAGTCTAGAATTTTGTATCCTGCATACATGAAGGAGATATAAAGACTTTTCCAGACCACCAAACACAGAAGGAATTTGTCAAGATCAGACATGCCCTGCAGGAAATACTCAGATCTTCATTATACATGAATCAATACAAGAGTCACCTATCAGTATAAAACCACCCAAAAGCTAAAGCTCAGAGATCATATACAACAATAGTACAAGAGGTAAAACAAAGCAGTAAGTTACCACCCAACAGGATGAACAGAACAGCATCTTCCCTGTGAATTCTATCAATCGAGGCGAATGGTTTGAATTCACAACTCAAGAGACATAGGCTGGATGAATGAATAAAAAAATAAGCCAAGTATCTGCTGTCTCCAAGAAACACATCTTAGCCACGTGGATTTGTACGGACTCAAGGTGAAGGGATGGAAAAAATAGTCCATTCAAATGGAAATCAAAAGAAAGCAGGTGTAGCTATTTTAATGCCAGATAAAATTGACTTTAAATAAAAAATAGTAAAGAAAGACAAAGAAGGTCATTATATAATGGAAAAGGGAGCAATTCAACAGGAAGACATAATAATCCTAAATGATTGTGCATCTAACACAGGAGTACCCAAATTCATAAAGCAAACCCTAACAGATCTAAGCAAAGAGATAAACAGCAGAATCATAGTTGCTGAGGACTTCAACACCCCATTAACAGATCTGGACAGGTCATCCAATCAGAAAATAAAGAAACTCTGGACTTAAATGGGACTCTAGCACAAATGGGCCTCACACACATTTACAGAACATTTTACCCCGAAACTACTGAATATACATTCTTATCATCATCACATGGAACATTCTCCAAGACTGATCTTATTTTAGGCCACAAAACATAGCTCAGAAAATTCAAAAAATAGAAATCATACCATGTATCTTCTCATAGCACAGTAGAATAAAACTAGAAATCAACTCCAAGAGAAACACTGAATTGTACACAAAGTCATAGAAATTAAACAACCTACAGCCAAACGATTGTTGGATCAACAACGAAATTAAGATGAAAATCAAAAAATTCCTCGAGGTGAATGACAAAGGGGACACAAGCTATCAAAATCTATAAAATTCAGCAAAAGCAGTCCTATGGGGAAACTTCAAAGCCAAAATGCCTACAACAAAGAGACACAAAGATCAAAAATTAACAATCCAATGATACATCTCAAGGAACTAGAAAAGGAAGAGCAAACTAATCCCAAAGCCAGCAGAAGAAAAGAAATAAATAAGGTCAGAGAAGAACTAAATGAAATAAAAAACAAGAAAATAATACAGATCAATGAAACAAAAAGTTGGTTCTTTTAAAACAAAATTGATAGACATCTTCATAGATTAACCAGGACCAGAACAGAAAGAACACAAATAAGCTCAATCAGAAAGGAAAAAGTATATATTACAAATGATACCATAGAAATACAAAATATAATCTGTGAGTATTATGAAAATCTCTATGCACATACACTCAAAAATGTAGAGGAAATGGAGAAACACATAATCTGGAAACACACAACCTCCCAAGATTTAATCAGGAAGAAACAGAACTCCTGAACAGACCAATAAGGAGCAACGAGATTGAAACAAGAGTAAAAAATCTTCCAACAAAATAAAGCCCCAGACCAGATGCATTCACAGCTGAATTTTATCAGATCTACCAAATAGAGTTGGTACCCATACTGCAGAAATTATTCCATAACGCTCAGAAGGAGGGAATCCTCCCCAACTCATTCTACAAAGACAGTACCAACTTGATAACATGCCAGGAAAGGACACAATGAAGAATGAACACTATAGCCAAATGTCCCTTATATGTATAGATGCAAAAATCCTGGAATTCATGAATGAATTCATTAAAGTCTCAGGATTCAAAATTAGTGCACACAAATCAGTGGCATTCATATACACCGATAACAGACAAACTGAAAATGAAATCAAAGATGCAACACCTTTCATAATAACATCAAAGAAAATTAAATATTTAAGAATATATTTAATGAGGGGTTGGGAGAACTATATAGGGAGAACTATGAAACACTGAGAAAAGAAATTGTAGAAGATCAAAACAGATGGAAATCTCTACTATGTTAATGGATTGGTATAATCAGTATTGTTAAAATGTCCATACTACCTAAAGTGATCTACAGAATTAATGCAATCCCTATCAAAATACCACCATCATTCTTTACAGATTTAGAAAAAATAATTCTACGCTTCATCTGGAACCAGAGAAGACCTCATATAGTCAAAGTAATCTTAAGCAAAAAGAACAAATTGGGAGGAATCAGTTTTCCAGGCTTCAAACTTTACTACAAGGCTATAGTAACCAAAAGAGTATGGTACTGGCACAAGAACAGAGATACAGACCTTTGGAATTGGACAGAGATCCCAGATATAAAACCATCCTCGTATTGTCATCTAATCTTCAACAAAGCAGACAAAAATATACATTGGGGAAAAAAATCTCTATTCAATAAGTGGTGCTGGCAAAACTAGATATCCACATGCAGAAGACTGAAAA
Source organism: Avahi laniger (assembly GCA_963575035.1). Lineage (NCBI taxonomy): Eukaryota > Metazoa > Chordata > Mammalia > Primates > Indriidae > Avahi > Avahi laniger. The sequence goes on along the minus strand of CAUYSK010044287.1, from coordinate 133,623 downwards.
TAGATCCCCACCTCTCACTTCTCACAAAAATTAACTCACAATGGATGACAGACTTAAACCTAGGCCATGAAACCTTAAGAACTGTGGAAGAAAATGTTGGGAAGACTCCTTCAGACATCAGCCTAGGTAAAGAAGTTATGAAGAAGACCCCCAAAACAATCACAGCAGACACAAAAATAAACAAATGAGACCCAATCAAATTAAAAAGCTTCTGCACAGCCAAGGAAACTATCATTAGAGTGAATAGAAAACTTACAGAATGGGAGAAAATATTTGCTTTCTACATATCTGATAAAGGGCTGATAACAAGAATCTATATAGAACTTAAGAAAATCAAACAACCCCATCAATAGATGAGCAAAGGACATGAACAGAAACTTTTCAAAAGAAGACAGACTAGTGGCCAGCAAACATATAAAAAAGTGTTCAACATCTCTAATCATTAGGTAAATTCAAATCAAAACTACATGAGATATCACCTAAGTCCAGTGAGAATGGCCCTTATCAAAAAGTCCCAAAACAACAAATGCTGGCATGAATGTGGAGAGATTGGAACACTCACACACTGCTGGTGGGACTGCAAACTAGTACAATCCCTGTGGAAATTAATTTGGAGATATCTCAAAGAGCTAAAAATAGAAATACCATTTAATACAGCAATCCCACTACTAGGCATCTATTCAAAGGGAAAAAAAGATATTCTATGAAAAAGACATCTGTACTCGAATGTTTATAGCGGCACAATTCACAATTGCAAAGATGTGGAAACAACCCAAGTGCCCATCAATACATGAGTGGATTAATAAAATGTGGTATATGTATACCATGGAATACTATTCAACTACAAAAACCAATGGTGAACTAACACTTCTTATATTATCTTGGATAGAGATTGAGTCCATTCTTTGAAGTGAGGTATCACAAGGGTGGAAAAACATGCACCACATGTACTTGCCATCAAATTGTTACTAACTGACCAACACTGAAGTGTTCATATGGTAGTAGTACATATTGGGTACTTGTCGGGGAGGTTGGGGCGGTAAACCCACAACTAATGAAAGTGGAACACACTGTATGGGGGAGGGACACACTTGTAGCCCTGGCTTGGGTGGGGCAAATGCATTACATGTAACCAAAATGTTTGTACTCCCATAATATCCTGAATAAATAAAAAAATCAGAAAAACCCCAAAATTTTCTTATCCATTTTGTTTTTCACATGACCATTTCTCTCATTTATTTTTGTTGATTAAACTACCAAAATCATACACAGTTCTTAGTTTAAAAAATAATATAGTAATATGTACAATAAAAATTAAAAGTCTCTTTACCCCTTCTCAATCTTATTTTCCAGAGATAAGTATTATTGTCAGTCTGTAGGTATATGTTCAGAGATCACTGCACATTAGTAGCTTTACATCTGCCTACCTCATTCTCCTTCTTATTCTTTTTTTTTTTTTTTTGAGAAAGGGTCTCACTCTGCTGCCAGCACGAGAGTGCAGTGGCATAATCATAGCTCACTGCAGCTTCAAACTCCTGGAGCAACTATCCTCCTGCCTCAGCCTTCCAAATAGCTGGGACTACAGGCACACACCACCATGTTGGCTAATTTTTCTATTTTTTATAGAGATGGGGTCTTGCTGTGTTGCTCAGTCTGGTCTCAAACTCTTGGCCTCAAGTGACCCTCCCCCCTGAGCCTCCTAAAGTGCTAGGATTACAGGCATCAACCACTAGGCCCAGCCTACCTCATTCATTTCAATGGCCACACAATATTCCTCTAGTTTGTATGTACATTATTTGCTTAGTCCCCTTCTGATATACACATAGGTTGTTTCTAGTTTTTCCTTATTGCAAGAAATGCTGCAACAAACTTTCCTGTATATTTTGTACAATATGTTAGTATTTCTATATGGTTCAAAGATTTCAGGTCCTTTCTAGCTCTGACTCTTACCTTTCTTAGTATTTCCAGAAATATACAACCAGAGATGGTATTAAAGTATAATTTTCAAAGAGTTAAAACATGACTCTAAATAGAAAATGAAAATGTCTCAAAGGTTTTATTTAATTCATTAATTAATGAAGAAAGCAGTAAGATATTGAGACCAGTTCAAATAAGAATTTGAAATATATATACATATATGCATATATATACACATATGTACACATATACTATCAAAAATGCTTAAATGGTTTTTTTGTAATTGCAAAACTGGTAAATATCCTATAAGGCAATAAAATGTAGTGTTCGAGATTCTCTTTTTTATAAGGAAGCAGTCAGTTGTATCATTGCCAGACAAAATTCATTTACATATCCATGGACAGGAATCATTTTCATTGCTGTCAGTTTTCTACATCTAACACTATGATGTTAAATAGCAAGTTAATTGAAGGTGCCTATACCTGTGAAATCCAATAAGTCCCAGAGAGTCTACTGGATAGCTCCCAGTACTCCTCTGAAATGACACCCAATAATCTCTTTTGCCCATTTCCAAGTCCTAGACAATCATTCCTAAGACTGGAATTGGAATACTGAGCCACAGAGATATTATACCTGGAAGCATGAACCATTATTCACTTTTACTTGCAAAAAGAGAAATTTCCCCTTAATTAGCCTTAATGAAATTAGTAATACCATCTTTACTCCGTATACTGCTGGCACCTTATAAATTTACGTTTACAGGTATAGGGAAACAATAGTTTTTCCTTAAGAACTTTGTGTGCAATTAGGGCATGATACCACCAGGCAGGGAATGGCGGCTTGATTAGAGTCTCCCATAATGTGGTTAGCATAGAGAAAAGGTAGATGCTAATTTTATTCTATCTTAACTAGAATTCTTTGTACTCTGAAACTAGCTCTAAAAGAATATTTGTATCAACTATGATACATATCAAATGAGATACAAATTTGCTTATAGTATTTCACTGTACTATAAAATAACCTCATTTATAACATACATAACATTTTAAAATAACAGGACTTTAAAACAGAGATATAAAATACCTAGGATGAATCCATAAATGCAAAAGCACTGGACCTGTATTATCTCATTTAATTCTCCTAATAATCCAATGACTAGGCATAGCAAGTTACCTGTTTGCAGATGAGGATGCAGAGATGTGGCAAAGTTATGTCAATTATCCATAGTCATACAATGAGTCAATTTCAGAATTAGGAATAGAATCTCAGTTTCTTGACTGCAACGAGTCGAAGGCTCTTTTTACTGCATATCACCTGGAAGTTAATTTTTTTAAAAATTATATTCTATAGAAAGATCATTCAGCATTCTTCATATAAAATTATATGATAATTTAAGCTTTGTGTTATTCACTGTATCTAATCTATCAAAAATATTTATTGAGCACCTAATATGAGGAGTATTAATGCTGTGGATGATGCTGATACAGAAAATGATTTTTCCTTCTCAGAACTTACAAATTTAGTTGTGTATATAAAATTCATTAATTTAACAAATGCCTATTAAGTACCAAGAATGTGTTGAGCACTTTTTTAGTCACTGAGTGTGTATCAAAGATCTTGTCATGGGTTATGAAAGCCTAGATCACAAATTTGAGTGTGTACAGGTACTAGCAGGTAACATATACAAGTAGAAAAGTCCTGGTAGAAGTGTCAAGTATAACGACAAATAAAAGAATGCATGCCCTGTCTTAAGGGGGAGATGCTACTCAGTTCTAACTACTTGTTGCATGTGGGACAGCAGACTTGTCGTCAACTAGTTCTTCAGATTACTAGAAAAGCAGGAAATCAGGATTTTTATGCGCAATAGTACATATAATGGTACAGTAGGCATATTTACTAAAAGCAGCATTTTTATTAGTCACACAAAGTTCTTAAGAAAAAAAAACTATTGTTTCCCTATATTTGTAAACTTATATAAGGTAACAGCAGTATACAGAGCAAAGATGGTATTACTAATTTCATTAAGGCTAATTAAGGGGAAATTTCTCTTTTTGCAAGTAATAGTGAATAATGGTTCATGCTTCCAGGTATAATTATGGGATCTCTATAGTTCAATATTCCAATTGCAGTCTTAGGAATGATTGTCCAAGACTTCAAAATGGGCAAATGGGGTCAGTTATGCCTTGCAAACACTTTACCAGTCCCCAACCTGTAGAAAATGCAATGGCAGTCTCTCACCTGACACATCTCCCTGCAATCCTCAGTCCCTCCTTCCACTGACAGCCAGAGTGAGCTAGCCATCCAAAATGCAAACACTGCTGTGAGTCCATGGAATAAAGATAGTGGCTCTACCTTTTAATACAAAAAGTAAAAGAGAGAAAGAACATTTCACAGCAAGTTGCTGAAGAAAGTGGAAAATGTTGGAAGGATGCAAAAGACAAGGAAAGTGCCAACTGTAAGTGGATAATAGGTCCACAATATTTTCCAAAATCAGTGTTAAAGACTGATGGTTAAAATTCAAATGAAGCATTTACATGCCCAGAATGACTAATAATCCACAATCACACAAATAGATTAAATTTGTGGATTACAACTACACAGAGGTGAAAGACTAGAAAAGCATGATACATTAAGGAGTGTTTGCATAATTTAATATACCCTAATTTTATCTTCAATGACATCTCATTTGAGGTACTACCAGGGGCAGACAGCTAAATAAATGATAGAGCATTCACAGTATATAACTGAGATGCTAGATCCTTTAATAAGATAGCTCATTTTGCCTTTTATTCATACACTTTATTCATTTTATTAGAACCACAGGCCTAATACATACAGTAAAGTCTTAATTATCCTAATGAAGAAAAAGTATAAGCTAGAGATATTCAATAGACCAAAAGTGGATTTGGACTTTTAATTTCAACTCTTTCAAATGTTAAGCCTTCAGAAAAAGTACTCATATACAATGTCACTTGCTTAGTGCTATATTTCTCCACTTTGACTCTGTCTGAAATGATCCAAAGTTACATAAGAAGATGGAAAAAAGCAAAGGTAACTAACAAGAAAGGACAAAGATCATCTTGGTGATCTATAAATCAATCAATAAATGATTAATAAAAAGTTAGTTTTTGTATGTATTGTCCCCAAAGAAGCACAGGCATGAAATGGAGTTCCAGTTCCCATTTCATAGAGAAGACCGCACTGAATTAGTTTATGATGACTAGGTGCTGATCCAGCAACTGAAATTAGTTGGCTACAGAATTGTGCTCAAAAGGTTGAGATCACGGATTTGATTTCTTATTCAGTCATACAACTCATTCATTCATACACAAAGCTTTGAATAAGCATCAGAGTATAGTTAAAAGAGTATTGCACCTAGAAGTACAAGACTTTGATTTCAGTTGAAGCTCTGACACTTATTCATGTTAAGTGACTTGACACTGGACAAGTGACTTAAACTTTCTGAGCCTCATAAAATGGGGATGGCCACAGCTTTTCTGCCTGTCTTTCAGGGCTATTTAATGGATGTGAAAAGGCTTTATAAACTGTAAAATGCCACTCAAATGCCACTAGTATGCATCAATACCTCTTAAGGCAATACTGGTTCATTTTCACAGGATCTTCCATGCTGGACCTTAGGCAGGGGAACAGTTTGAAGGTTGGGATAGAAGGGCTAAGACAAAGACAGGGAACAAAAGAGAAAGAGAAGAGCTCGTCTTATGCCCGTAAATTATACAAAAGCTGGATTTTTAATAGATTTTTACAGAAGCACAAAGCTCAGAAGACTGGTTCCTGCAGGAGCTTTTCCTTTCATCTGTGCTTTTGATTCACATTCCTTTCTCTCCTCATTGCCACACTCTACCATTCACTCCCTTCTCCCATATCTTCAATCTCTCCTCTTCTGCTGGCTCTTTCCCTCAGCCTTGTAAACATATTTCAGTAAGTCACCATTACCTTCACAATAAAGCTAAAGTTTTATGAGACAAAAAAGCATACCATGACATGGCTTCTGTCTTCCTGTTTTATGGTTCATTCTTTGCCATTCTCTGTATCTTTGAACTGTTTTACAGTTTTCTTCACACACTATGTTCTTTCTCAGCCATGTTGCCTCCTGCTATCCATTCTGTTCAATATGACCTTCACCTTCACTTCACTTGGCTAAATCCTAATCCTCAAACCCAGTTCACATCTCTTCTTCCAAGCCACCTTCTTTGACACCTCAAGACCAAGTTAGGTGCCCTTCCTCTATAGCATGGTGTATCTCTATCATTGCAAGTACCACATTGTATTATATTAATAATTTCTTCTTTATATGTCTTTTCACTCTCAAGAATACAGGCTCCTCAAGATTTGGGACTTATCAATGCTTTGTACTGCCAGCTCATAACAAAGAGTCTGGCACATAGAAAACACTTTTCCTGGACAGATGAGATTATCTCATGCCAGTAAAATTGTGTGGAGGATAGGAACTGTCAATAAGTCACTGACATATCCAAGTAAATAAATTCAAAATCATACCTTCCTTGTGATGTATAAATAAAATAAGCTGTGTTAAGGAAAAGGGAATTTTGATCGAGATGGAGATTTGTAAGTAGGCAATTTGAAGACATGGGACACTTGGGGTTTAGGGAAGCCTTAGGCAAAATGTCACAGTGAAAGGCATTTATTGGAACCAGAAGAAACAATTAAGGCCTGGTAACTCTGTATATGAGCATATCCAAGGACTGATTTAGCCGCTAAGAGCACACCAATTGGAGGTATCATAGTCTGTGGAGCAGAAGCAGACACAGTATCCCAAAAGATAGGATGACGAAAACTCACTCTCATTCTCTTCTTGCTACAGAATGGCCAGACCAGGTCTAGAAACACCTACACTGGTGTGAGGATCCAAAAATGTAGAGCATGGCAATGATGACATTGAACAAATTAATCCTCCTATGGGAACTTTCCTCTTTCTCCCAGTGCATTCTAAAGGAAATAGTGTTGTATGACTCACAACAGCCCATAACTACCACTGGGAAACAGTGTCTACCCAAGTCTTTAAAGAGGGTCAAGAGTGTCATTTTCATACATTGGACATATTTTCTTTCATTTTAACATGGCAAGAGGCAGGGAACAAATGTGTTTATTTGGCTATTAGCTAGCCAGATATTCAATTCCCCTGACGGACACAGACAGCTGCTATAGCAGCCCCAGGACATGCCCCCCAATCTAAAGTACAGACTATATCATTCAGTGCTGTCATTAACAAATGTAACAGAAATCACAATATGATCTGTAGCCTTTTAATGAAAACATTTCTAGTAATTAGACCTCTCACTTGTTTATCTGAATCTCTTGCTAGCACTCCAGAATGTTTATAATATTATAGCCCACAGGTTGAATTATAACTTTTTATAAACATGATCTTATTTGGAAATGGCCAGATTACCTCAAACCCACTCAATCATCAATGCATACTTTCAAAAGTGATTAGCAGTAACAGGAATATTAAGTGGCCAATGACTCTGAATATATTAGAGAGAGAATGAATTCATTATAATGAATTTGTGAATTTCTAGATGAATGATTTATAGATGATAATGATAATAATGAATAGGTGCTATTTATCAAGTATTACTACATACCAGGATTTTTACATATATTATGTCATCAATTCCTCACAACCTTGGCAGATATGATTATCACCTCCATTTCATAGGTGGGAAAACTGGGAATCAGAATGATTACAGGATAAGTTCATGATCACACAGAGATAGTAAGCATATAGGAGATCCAGGATTGGAAGTTAAATCAATAGAATTCAAAAGCCTTTGCTGTTAACCATGATATACTGTCTTACCTATTCTTTTCTCTATTTTCCCAGTTCTCTAGAGTAGCTGTATAATATTTGATAATATCATATAAATATTATTTAAAATGTGTGAAACACGATTTCAATTCAATTTAATTCCATAAAACTACTGAGTCCTTTTTACAATATAAAAAAACTGTGTATGATTACTGGGAAATGAATTCTAGTTCCTACACTCAAAGGGAACACAACTGGTACAATTGGGACAAACACCCCTATGATGCACTACAGAATGGTCTAAACCTCAACAGGAAAGTGCAACCACTTTAGATAGGAAAGCACCAAGCAAGAAGAAATTACTTCTAGTAGAAGATGGAATAAAAAGAGACTTCATAAAGGTCACAGTATATAAGCAAAATTTTAAAAGATGCTTAATCTTTATTTCCCCCTTTATTTTTCATTCATTTTCAAAGTAAAAAAAACCAGCTCATTATTGACAATATAAAAGTTTAAGGAAATGTAAAAATGCAGAAAATGACATATAAAGAATTGCCGTTAACATTTTGTATTTCCTAACAGACTTGCAATCATTCCTTGCCAATCATTTTCCTTTAAAGAGTTGACATTCTACTGTGTATATTGTACCTACTTTTTCAGTAACATCATAACCTAAGCATTTTCTCATGCTTTTCTGACCACAAAACTGTTTCTCTTATCTTTGCCCTCCCCTAAATACCAAAGTAACTTTCATTCTAGTATCTCTCAAAGTGTGGTTAGAGAGACCCTGTGGATTGGAGAGCCCCTTTCAGGGGATCGGCAAGGTCAAAATCATATATCGTTAAAGGATCCATTGAATATGAAAAATAGGCCAAAGGATTTAATGTAACACAGTATGAAAAACTCATTGATAAGGTTTCAAATTCCACATTGTAAGTAACCTTTGAGAAACTGCCACTTGTTGAGTTCTGATGTAGTGTCAAAGGAAAATATCCACAATTATCTGACAAGGCTATTAAAATAGTCCTCCACTTTCCAACTACACATGTGTGTGAGGCTGTATTTTCTTCATATTCTTCAACCAAAATAACATATCATGAAAGATTCAAAGCAGAAGTAGATGTGAAAAACCAGTTGTCTTCTATTAAGTGAGATTTTAAAGAGATCAGTAAAAATGTTAAAACACTATTCTCACTAGATTTCTTAGATTTGGGAAATATAGTTATTTGTCATAAAATATGTATGTTAACACGTTTATTGTTATTTTAAACTAATAAACATTTTAAAATTTATAACAGTAAACACTGATAAATATAAGCCACATAAAAACTCTTTGAAGATCTCAATTATTTTAGGAATGTAAAGGGGTCTTCCAATGGCAAATACAGCAACATGAAAAATAAATAAATGGGACTTAATTAAATTAAAATTCTTCTGCGCAGCAAAGGAAGTAATTACCAGAGTAAACAGACAACCTACAAAATGGGAGAAAATATTTTCAAACTACATATCTGACAAAGAGTTAATATTCAGATTCTACAAAGAAGTCAAATGACTGAGAAAAAAAACATTAAATTAGGCAAAAGACATGAACAGAAGATTTTCAAAAGAAGATAGACAAATGGCCAATAAACATATGAAAATTGTTCAATGTCACTAATTATCAGGGAAATGCAAATTAAAACCACAATGAGATATCACCTTACCACTGTCAGAATGGCCATTATTAAAAAGTCAAGAAACAATAGATGCTGGCGTGGATGTAGAGAGAAAGGCATGCTTATACACTGTTGGCGAGACTGCAAACTAGTACAGCCTCTATGGAAAATAGTACAGAGATTCCTCAAAGAAACAAATGTAGATGTACTATTCTACCCAGCAATTACACTACTGCCTATCTACCCAAAAGAATAGAGGTCATCTTATCAAAAAGACACCTAAATTCAAATGTTTATTGCAGCACAATTCACAATTGCAAAGATGTGGAATCAACCCAAGTGCCCTTCGATTTGTGAGTGGATAAAGAAAATGTGGTGTATACATATGTCTGTGTGTATATTAATACATATATACACACACACACCCCCCTATGGATTACTATTCAGCCATAAAAAGGAATGAAATAATGTCTTTTACAGCAACTTGGATGGCACTAGAGACCATTATCGTAAGTGAAATATCTCAGAAATGGAAAAACAAATATCACATGTACTCTTGAATAATTGGGAGCTAAATGATGGGCACACATGGGTATTAAGAGATGTAAAAGACATTGAAAATCAATAAGGGAGAGGCTAGGAGGGGGGTGAGGGGTAAAAACTTACCTATTGGGTAAAATGAACACTATTCTGGTGATTGGCACACTAAAAGCCCTGATTTAAGCATTAAAGAAGGTATACATGTAATAAAAACATTTGTATCCTCTTAATATTTTAAAATTAAAAAAAAAGAATATAAAGGGGTCCTAAGACAAAGAATGAGAATCACGATCTTTCTATATATTTCAAAATGCAAGCCTTAAACATGGCCACCTTCAGAAGCTTCCCATTATCTTTAGACTATGTTAATTTTCGCTGTAATCCCACACTTATTACTCAAGCACTCATCATACATCCTTTAAGTTCCTCAGTGTCTAAATTTCTCACCCCCTATAAGCTTCATGATGACATCACCTGTATTTGTCTCATGAGCTTCTGTATCTTCAGCAGCTGGAACAATGCCCAGCATGAAAGAGATGTTCTACATTTGTTCTATCATTTAATAAATGAAATTTAAAATCTTTTGTAAATCATTATGTTTATAACCACAAAATATTCTGTTATACAGACATAACATCATTTACTTAATCATTAAAAATGGATAGGATCTAGACAAGTTGAGGTAGAAGGGCTACTTGACAGAGAAAAGAGGATGAAAAGGCACAGATGGAAAAAGTGTAATGAAATTGTGGGGCAATTGGGTACACTGGAGCACAGGGAAAATGAAGGGAAGTAAAAGAATACAAGAAGATAGGTGGGAGCAGATTGTCAAAGATCTTCAATGCTATCTTAACAAATTAAGGCATTATTTAGTAGGCAATGTAGAGCCATTGGATATGCTTAAGTATGAGTATGACATGTTATATTCGTATTTTAGGAAGATTAATTTAGAAGAAGTGTATGGGGTTGTTTAGAGGAAGAGGAGACTAGAGGATGGAAAATCAGTAAGAACCACTTCCTCCTGACGTCTTCCCCACAAACAGTTATTGAATAAATGTTCTATCATAGAGAACAGAATCAAGAGTCATTGGATGATAAAAATGCCTAGAATAATTAGTCAAAATGGTCCAGGGAGGAAAAGAGTTAAAGATGCGGACCAAGTTCTCAGTCTGAGTGGTAGCACCATTAGCAGAACCAGAACACAGAGAGAAGAGCTGCCTTACAGTGTAGCTGATGGCTTTGGGTTGGCCATGTGAATAAGAGAAAGTGAGGGTATCAAGTACCACTTGACATCTTGAAGATTTTGGGCCCAAGAGCCAGTCAAGTGCACTTAATTCATTCAAAATAGAAAAGCCCAGCAAAAAAAGAAAGTCCAGAAAAATTACATTTCTTTAGTGTGTCTGATTCTCAGAGTAGAGAGAATAGAGAAGCCTGCCTCCTAGAAAGGTAATATATATTGAAGTCTCCTGGTTGGAAACTACTAGCCATTATTTTTACATAATTAAGAAATGTATTTAGGATTAACTTCCAGTGACTACTAGGACCATTATAGACCACTGAGAATTCTGCTTCTACTTTACATTCTTTAAAAAATCCACAGATAACAATATTTGGTTATGTGCTAAAACTTTTAAGTTTGAAAATAAAGCCCTCTATTTGAAATAAAATAAAATAAATTTCCCAGTTGGGGACAGGATGACGCATAGAGAAAGAGAGCATTATAATTTGAAAAAGCCTATCCAAAAGATCTATACGTATTATATTGTAGTATAATACAAGCAACTGAGAGTAATGTGCTTTAAGAGTTTCCCAAATTTCTATCATTTATGTTTTAGTTATGTTATTTTTTTAATCAACCACTTTTTTTTTACTAAGCACATAAGTAGCAATGATATCTAAGATGTGAATTTTAAGAGCATTACAATTAAAATTTAAGAAATATTTATCCTTTTGCCACTGAAAATTATCTCATGAAACCCCTGTGGTAAATGTGTCAAATTGGGGCAACATCACTCTACAAACAGTTGTTGATAAAGATATACTAAAAATAGAATAAAAAGTCATTGCAGTTCTAAAAAATATGGTTGAGAAGCACTGCTTTAATCACTGTTCCTTTCTTCTGTGACCTGGGCTGTTGCCAAATACCCACTCAAAGAGGATGAGCAATAAGAAAATTTCCTTGGAATTGTTTGGTCAGAAGGTCATTGCTAACCTTCTAGAACATGGCTTGGCAAATTATAGCCCACAGGCCAAATCCAGTCCATTGCCCGTTTTTGCAAATAAAATGTTACTGAAACACAGAGAAGCTCTTTCATTTACATATTGTCTATGGGTGTTTTCAGCCCGCAAAAGTAGAGCTGAGTATTTGCAACAGAGACTAGATGGCTCACAAAGCCTAAAATATTTACTATCTGGCCTTTTACAGAAAAAATATGTTGACCTATTGCTATGGTCAGAAAGTGTCCCCCTTAAAGCTGAATAGTACTCCATGGTATACATATACCACAATTTATTAATCCACTCATATACTGATGGACACTTGGGCTGTTACCACATCTTTGCAATTGTGAATTGCGCTGCTATGAACATTCGAGTGCAGGTGTCTTTTCATAGAGCGACTTTTGCTCTTTTGGGTAGATGCCCCGTAACGGGATTGCTGGGTCAAATGGTCGTTCTACTTGTATCTCATTGAGGTATCTCCAAATTGCTTTCCACAGAGGTTGCACTAATTTGCAGTCCTACCAGCAGTGTATGAGTGTTCCTACCTCTCTGCATCCATGCCAACATTTGTTGTTTTGGGTCTTTTTGATAAAAGCCAGTCTCACTGGAGATAAGCGATATCTCATTGTGGTTTTGATTTGCATTTCCCTGATGATTAGAGATGTTGAGCATTTTTTCATATGTTTTTTGGCCATTATTACCAATTCTTTATTATTACAAACACGCTTGTATATATCATCCTATATACATTCCTTGTGCACATTTGGGAAAGTTTCTTTTTTTAGAGAGAGAAAATCTTGCTATTGGCAAGTTGACTTTGAATTATTTTATCTTCCCATAAAAAGTGATGAAAGTTTCTGCTTTTCTCATGAATTCCCACATGGTTTTGTTTTTTAATTATTCAAATGTTACTGTCTGGATATAACTGAGAAGTAACAACATAGAAATTGTGTTCTAAGCTTTGACAGTTGTGTAGTTCTTTATAGCTCTTGGAGTGAATTTCTATGTGTATCTCATGTCCACCTCAGAACAATGGCACTAAGAGGTATGATTCTCAGCCTCACTTCACAGATGGGTAGAATGAGGCTCAGAGAAGTCACCTGACTTGCTCATCATTGCTTGGTTTACCAAAAATGCCAGCTGCCAGTTATGAAGCCTGGTACAGAGTGGCACCATCCCTTCATTTCCCAGCCTCTGTTCTGTGTCTGATCCTGTAAGGCAAAGTCTCAAATGCCTGTGGATGAGTGATACCAAAAAGTCTCCTTTTTGCAACAGAGGTATTTATCCAGAGGCTCCTTTAACTTGGGCCCCAGTCCTTCCATTTTATGAAAGCTGAAAGACTATGTTTGAGTCCAGTGGCCAGTACTGTGGGGACTGGGACATCTCATGCAGCGCACGTGCCTGTAGATTGGTTGGAAGTTGATGGTGGTTGTAGAGGTGGCTTAGGAACCATGGTTGGCCCTTCCAGGGGAGACACTTCTGGGGAAGCAGCCCCAGGGGTGACTATCAAGGCACTTGTGTTCTTTTCTTAGGGCTTGGCTCCAGCTTCTCCTGAGTTGGGCAATCATGTGGCAATTGCTTGTATTCCTTACCTGTTGCAGGTAGTAGAGGAATTTATGATCCTTTCTCCCCTGAAAACTTGTAACACTGATGTGGGAGATACTGTGGTTGCCCTATAGATCATTGAAACACTCGCTCTTCTGGTCTTGTTCTTGGCCAAATTGAGTCTCCTCATTCAAAGTCATGACCCTCTCTGGGGCAGCTCAAATCTAATGAATGGTCAATGTGAGTTACAAAGGTCATTCTCCTTGTTCAATTCAAGAAAACTCTGCACAGCCATCCCTATCTCCCTGTGGGACCAGATGAGGCCTTTGCTTCAACAATATCACATTTAGCACCTTCTGCTCAGTCCTACATCATTACACCCCCTTCTCCGACAGGTGTTGATACAGAGAATAGTCTCCAGTAGACTTTCCGCATGCAGATCTCTCTTTCAGTATCTGTTTCCCGGGAAACCAGCCTGTGAATTTCTCACATCCAGTTAGTACAAGCAGGAGGCAACTGTGCCTGGGGACCTTCTCCAGCCTTTTTTGACTGGGCCCTCCAAATCTGGAGTGGCCCTGCCTGATGCTTGGCTTCCCAGACTGAGGTTAATCCCAGAGGACCAGAGCATAGAAGTCTCTAGTTCCAGGGCTCTCTAAATGCATGAACTCTGGTGGCTTCAAGGAAGCCTTTGGTCATATAATATAGGGTATCAGCAAACTCGGAGAGGGTTTGCACAATTAATTCTGGTTTCTTTTATTCAAAGGGGGAGATTAGTGCGTCAGAAAGAAGGCCTGGGCCTCTGTGAGTAACTAGGATCCATCCCTGTAGCTGTGGCAAGGAGTGAAGGGAAGCTCATACAGGCAGTGCTGGATGCTTCTGGCCAGAGTGCGAGGAAGCCAAGCCTACCTGGCACATTTGGGAGACATGATGTTCCCCTAAGCAGATACTGAGACAAGGACTTAGGTGGATGGTTTATTTGGAAGGCAAGTCCAGGAAGTGTGGTGAGGGAGTGGGGAAGTAAGTCCAAGAAGGGAGGAAAGTCAAGAAAGGGTGCATTCATGTGTGAGGATCACTGAGTAACTGGAGTTCATGTCCACTAGGAGCCCCCTGAGAGACTGTAGAATGTACCTCACAATTGTCCCAGTACTGGGCAAGAAAGTCAGGATTTTATCCACCAACTTCTATCCTTAGTAGTTTGAGAGATTCTCCTAGTGTGTTAAAACCTTGCCACTTCTGACCTATTTTGAGCTAAGTGGGCTTCCATACCTGGGGTATGCCCTCAGGGAGAGTCAGGGGAAGCTGTGGACACTGCAACAGCTATTTACAGGTAACCTGTGGGGTAGCTGATGGGATATTACGGGGTGCTGCTGCACATGGGTAACCTAGGATTCATGACTTCCAGGAATCGCGGAGGAGCAGTACATTGCTGGTGGGGTGGGAGGTGGGGGTTGGGGAATGTAGGAACAGTACTACTTGTACTGGTATTGAGATTTTCCTTTAGTGGTTGTAGCCCCAAAGTGATGGGGGCCATGTCAGGAGCATCGTAAAAACAATAAAGATGACAAAAAACTAGATCAAAGTAACTCTGGGGAGATTTTTATGATTCTTAGGAATCCAAGGAGTTGCAATGGGGGTTGTGGCATTTGGGGCTTGTTCTTGGATATGCTATTAAATTAAATTATGCTCTGGCTGGTATTGGCAGCCTATTTCAATGGACATGCAGAATCAGAGGCACATAGATTCCCTGGAGGTGAACTGTTTTTGTGACAGCTTTTAAATGACCCAGAGAGACTGGGCCCTTTGGCTTCAGCATGGATGTTCTTTGGAGACTGATTTAGAGAACTTAGAAAAGTGATGGCTTCTATTTCTCGCAACTCAACTAGGCAGGGAAGCTTTACTCATGATGGAGAATAAAGGTTGGTACCATCAATCTTAGGGTTGATAAAGCTCAATCTTTTATAGAAGGACAGGTAGGTAGGAGGGGGCTGGGCAGGGCACTTCACTGAAGTGGGACAGCTACTTGGCAAACTGAACCAGTCATTGGTGCTGACAGAAGGGGATTTAGCTGTCTCAGCAAATCAGCAGAGTATGAGGACCCTCTCCATTATAAGATTGTTTTGGTGGTATGCCATTGGCATTTCAGAGTAGAAGAGGAGCCTTGGTCTTAATTCATGCTTTGGAGTTCACAGTCTTTTGCATTCTCTAATCTTTTTCGAATTGGTCTTTCTTTCCTTGATGACTTGCCCTTAGGTTGGATTTCTGTCTCTGCTCTAGGTCTGCTGTGTTAGTTTGCTCATGCTGCATAACAAACAAACTTAATGGTTTAACCTGACAACAATTTATTATTTCTCATGAACCTGTGGGTGAGGAATGTGGGTTCGGCTCTACGGGGCAGTCTTGATGGAGGTTGTGTTCTAGTATTCTTGGCTGGAATAGGAGGGATGGCTAGGGCCTCACTCCATGTGGCTGCTCACTCTCCAGCAGGCTAACTTGGACTTGTTAACACGGAACATGGCGGTAGAAGTGTTCCCAACATGAGATTTGTGGCCGCAAGATCTCTTGAGGCTTAGCACTGGAATTAGTAACATCACTCTCACTTCATTCTATTGGTTAAAGCAATTCACACAGCTTAGATTCAAGGGGTGGGAAAACAGGCTCCACCTCTTAATGGGAAGAGCTGCAAAGAATTTGTGGTTATCTTTGCATTCTACCATATCTATAACCCACTCATTTTTCTAAACCTGAATCTCTATCTCTTAACAGTTATGTTGGAGGAGCAGAGATTGCCATGTTCCTTCCAGGTCATCAGGGAAAATTCATTCAAGCATTCAGCCTTTTGCTCAGCAAATAGGGTGGAGTGCTTGTCATGAGTCAAGCCTGTACCCTGAGAATACAGGGCACAGTATCTGCCATCAAGAAGCTCAGTCTTATTGGGCAGACAGCCTTTAAGCTGATAATTAAATGCAATGTATTGAATAGAACATAGGGGATGTGCATAGAGTTTCATATATTTTATAATTAATGACTGCCAGGAGCATGTATGAGGGGCCAGGCATGACTCCAGGTCCTAGACATTTTCTCAGCTAATCCCTAAACAGCCTCATGGTATAGACATTATTATCCCATCCAAGTATCTCTTGCATAAATGATCATAGCTAGAGAGGGCTTTTAAAACAAAAATTTAATCATATCACCCTCAGCTTAAAATGGCTTTCTTTAGAACACAACAGAACTTCTCACTGTGGTTTATAGGAGCTGAATGCCTGGCCCTCCCTACCTCACTCATTTCATGCTAGCTCTGTTGTATCCACACAAACACTTCAGTGGTTTCTCAAACATAGCTACCTCCTTCTTTAGGGTCCTTTGTACTGGTTGTTTCCTCTGTCTAGAGTGATTTTCCTGCATTCTGGGGTCTCAGCTCCAGTGCTGCCTCCACTGAGAGGCTGCCTCTCTCAGATGCTCTCCCATCCCCTCGTTTCATTTCCTGCAATGCACTGCTCACTATCTGAAATGATCTTGCTTATTTTGTCTACTTGTGACTCCCCTGCTACCCCACTAGAATGTAAGTTCCAGGAGGGTGAGAACCTTCTCTGTCTTGGTCCTTCTAGAATCAGTACCTAGAAAAGTTTAGGCTCACAATAAATATTTGTGGCAAACATGAGGCAATCCCCAATTCACTGATGAGGCAACTGAGGCTTCAAGTCGCACAGGGAGTAAATGGCAGAGCCAGGATCTGAACCCATAATCATCGAAGACCACGGATCTTCCTTTCATGCCACCCTGCCTAGGAAACTTGGAAAAGCTCACCTCTCCCCTTTTTTGTATCTTGATCCTAAGTTTTATGATGCTGCTTTTGGCCCTAGTGTAGGGTCCCCCTGGCCATTCCTCTAATGGCAGATACTAATGGCTGAGTTTCTATGAGATAGAATCTCCACTGATGGTTTTCCTTCATTGGATGTAAACTTTCTCACATTTTAGCATTTCTTCAATTGGAATGCATTTTTGCAAATAATGAATACTTAATATCCTTTCTTTTTCCCCTTGAAAGCTCTTACTAAACCTAGGGTGTATCTTACAGTGATGGTGTCTTAGAATATGGAAATAAATTGCAGTGAAAACCTTGTAATTGTTTTCCAGAAAGCATTGGTACTTGAGAAAAATAGTGGAAATTTCTCTCTTTCCCTTGGGTTGTATTCTTTGTTTTACACAGATCCTGTAAAATACATCAGATATTTATTTTGTCGTTAATAGTATATTGTTTTTCTCCCTATCTTCCTGGTAGAATCTTGGAATCGAATAATACAAGAACATAAAGATATATCTAGATTTGTTCTGACAAGTTTCATATCACTGAATATACTTGGAGAAGAAAATTTGACCTTAAGAAAAATTACATTGAGAAATCCAGCTACTGTCATAAAAACCATTCAGCATAGAGAAAATGATGCATCTTCTATTGTGGTATCTGTGTAATTTATGTCAACAGAAAGCCAATAACTTCATCATGATCTGAAAGTAAATTTCACTTGAGAGATCTTGGGCTCTTTCTTGATGTGATGAAGGAAGCATGCTGTATACATTCTCAGTTCTCCCAAAAGAACTCTGGTGGGAGGTGAGGGTAGGGGAAGACAGATGGCTTTCAGATTGCTCTCATTTCCTGTCAGTCATCCCCAGAGGCTTCCAAGCATCTGACAGCAGGAGATTTATGCAGGAACATCACGGAGGTAACTCTAGAAACAGAAAGTATGATTTTAATAGGAATTATTCCTAAAACTAGGATGTCATTTTAAATTGACATGTTTAAATTGACATTTTTTCCCAGCAAATACAGATTCATCCAGGCTTAATGCAAACTGCTTCATTAACCTTTTGACCTTGGTTTCCCTATCTGGATATAGCAGGTATTAATGTTAGTCTGAAATCACAGGTGTGCAAGAATTATTGCCTACTTTATTTTCTGTAAATCAAATTACGTTTTGACTGTGTACCTCCATCCTGCTGACTGGTGGGTGGCAAGCTCAGCTGTCACTCCACATTGGACTACAGTTCTGGTATCTCGTGAAGTGTTAAGTCATGCGGCTCATCCTTTAGTCATCAGTGCCCATGGCATTACTTCTGACTCACCCGCTGTCCTTGCCCAGTGGCTCCCTACTGCTTCCTTGTCACTCTAAGACCTGAGGATCCTTTGCACAACTGCCCACGGTCCTATCTCCATGGTCACACTGATTATGCCTCTGTGTGGTTCTGACCCTCTGCTGGGTTCCCACTTGGATCCCTGGGTCTCCAGAATCTGGAATTCTCTCTCTCTCTCAATTTCCTTGAGCCAGGAAGACACTCTTTGTATGGTTTGGGGAGAACCCCTCCTTTCTCTCTATCCCTATACCTGCCATGGATCTCCAAATTCTACCCCAGACAGGGCTGAGGTCAGGGTGAGGTGAATGAGGTATCCGCCTCAGCCACTAAATTTAAGGGTGTACCTTAAAAATTACGGATTTTTTGGTACTTATCTTGATTTTTTTTGGTAAGTCCTTAAATTTTTCACCTGAGGATAGTGCCTGACTTACCTCACCATAATTTCTGCTATGGATTTTGGAAACAAATACAGTAGATCCTGTGGCTTACTTCTCTTTTCTGTCTTGCTGTGTACCCCGAGAGCCAGCTTGAACCGAGGTAAAGAGGGAAGGGAAATCCAGGGAGGACAAACCATAAATTCCTGTCTCCAAACGTTATCTAGCCACACATATAATTAGAGGGTTGGGCTTTATCTTAAAAGCTCATTTCAGGTTTCACATCTATGCTTCTAATACCAGGTAGAGGATGAGGCTGTGGTTGATGTCTTGGACACATAAAAAGGAAACACTTGCTCACTCATCCACCCGAATCATCAGCAGGAATTAAAACTGCTGTTCAACTCAGATTTGTGGCTATGGAGACGTGGTCAATTGACAAAGTCTTACTACTAGAAAAATCACAGCAGAAATGATAGTGGCCCATGACTCACTGGAGGTCTCTTATTTTATTTTTTCTCATTTCTTTGAGGCTCTGTTCTTTATTTTCTTGCTGTGGCCCTAGACTGCTGTGCACTTTTGCACTCATTAAGAAACAAAACCAAAAACACTTTTTCCAGAAGATCCTCCATTCCCCAAAATGAGATCAGTGAAGTTTGATTCTATTTTTATAAAAGGCCCAACTTCTACCCTGTGGCTCCGGCCTAGCACTACTATTAACGAGGGGAAGCAGAGTCCTCAAACCTGAGGGTGATTCCTTTTATTGTGTTTCTGTCTCCAAATTTCCCCTCAGGGGGTAAGAACTCCGCATCAGGAAAACAATATGAAGCTGTGAAAAGTCGGCCAGCTGTTCCCCTGTGGGGAATCAGAGTCTCCACCTGTGCAGGCTCTTTCAGCCCTCATAGAAATCGTTCAAGGGCTGAACATCACTGTTTTCTCCGCTCCGTCTACTCCCTTGAAAATAAACAGAAGCATCATGGCACATTTTGTCCCACATTTGCTGTTTCTGACGGTTTTCTTTTCCCAAGCTTTCGAACACAGACTTCTTCCCTTCCATGCGCTCCCTCGTTTTGCTTTCCCAGGTTGTGCTTTCATTGCTCGTTCACGTCCCTCCCAGACAGAAATGAGCCGTGGCTCACCTCCTCCTCCCCACGCTTCCCTTCCTCTGCTTTGTTCCTTCCTTCTGAAGGCACTTTTTCCAATACACGGATCCGTATAAGCTGCGTCTCCATCGGCAATCAGGACGTTCCCAGGAAGATGAGCAGCCCAAACCGCTCAGGGAGAAAAGGGGCTTATTGAAAGGTCGTGGGGGTGGTGGGGGAAATCTCCGGGAAAACATCTTCAGGAGAACCAGGTCACCTGAGCGGATCCTCCAGCCTCGCCCTCCCTCGGAGGCCCAGTGTGCTCTCAGTGAGGCCTTGCACGGGGTGTTCTCTCTCTTCTCTGCACACCAGGGCCCTTCACGCCAGCTTCCTGACTCTCGCTCTCTCACATTTATGGGTGTCGTGGAGGCCCCTCTGGCTCCCCAGTCTCCATTACTTTACAGCTTGTCTCCTCAGAGCTAACTGGCTCAGTCCCTCAGAGGGTCCATTTCCAAATTCCTGGGGGAAACTCTGATTGGCTTAGCCTGGTTCAGGTGTCCACTTCTAGTCCAATCAGCTGTGTCGGATAGTGGTAACATGGTACATAGGCTGACCTTTTCAGGGCAGAGTGGGTTGGGGTAGATTTCTAAGAAGGAGAGTGTGGGGAGGGCAGGAAATGATTGGCATCTCTAGTGCCATCCTTGAGTGCCACTTTCTCCTTTCTGTCCATCACTCTGGGGCACACCCGTGGTAAGCTTCCCTTTCAAGGAAAGGTGGACTTCTTCTGATACTCTGACTCTCAGCCTGCTGTTTTAGGTTCTGATGTTGATACGTTGCTTAGAGAGGCCTTCCCCACACCAAGATTAAATATTAAAAAAACCTCTCCTATGTATGCATTCATTAAACATTTAAACAGTAAATATTTCATCTATCCAGAATTTATTAATATTTGGTGCAAGGAGTTAGGTAGGGAATCCAGTTTTTTTTTTGCATAATAATGGACACTGGGGCAATTCCTGCCAAAGTCAGTGGAAATTTTCCTCTCCCCAGAGGGAGGCACCTTACCATGGGAGTGGCAACCTTGAACATTTCCCCCTTTGTGTCCATTTCAGCAGCCCAAAGCTGCCAATATCAAGGTCCCCTCATCACCTCTCCCAGCCACTATGGCAGGAACCATTCTTGGCAGGGCCCATGTACCTGTTGCTGGCTATCCCCATGTGTGGTGCAGGGAGAGGTCTGATAGGAGCTGAGGTCACTCTGGGCGGAGTCCTATTCCATCGGTCCTTGGCAGCAGGCCACGGGGCCGCTGCTGCAGGACTTTGCTTTCCACTAACTGCAACATCATCTACCCCCATCTCTAATCACTTTGGCCGAGAGCCAGGTGAAATCCAGGTTCCTGGGATCCCATCACTTAATTTCCAGTTGGGCCCTTCTTAGAACTCCATGCGGCAGGTGATGAAAAGGCTGGCACTTCTAGGGTCCCTTTGTCTGCAGTTTTTCTGTTTTAGGCTACCCTTCTTTGGTTTCCTATTATGAAACCTGTTATGATTAGAATTTTTAGCCCTACATTTAGTTATTTTTATACAGATTTCAGAAATGAGTGAAGAGAATGAAATGTATGAACTTAATTTACCATTTGATTGGATGTTCTATAATTTTTTTTTCCAAAATATTAAGGGAGTACAAAGATTTTTGTTACATTGATACCTCTAGTAATGGGAATATAAATAACCCCTTTCCTTAAAAGCAGTATTTCTAAAATGTAGGTCTTTGATAAATTTTATTATTTGCCCACATTTGTACCTTTACTCCTAGCCCTTGTCCTGGCTTTCCCCAGCCTCTGTGGGAGGAATATGCTCCCCTACCCCAGTGATGTTGGCTGTGTGACTTGCTTTGGCCAATGGAATGTGACCAGCTATGATGTTAGTAGCGGCTTTAAATTTGGTTGCCTGCTTAGTCTGGCTTCTTGTACTTCTGCCCTCTGCCACAAAAGGATCATGCCCTGAGAAACTCTGGTTCATGGATGAGAGATACCTGGAGCCACTGAACCTGGCTCATGAACTGACAGACTGGCCCTAAGTGATCTGCAAGGCTGTGAATGAGAAAAACAAAGGGTTGTTATCATAAGGCATCGAAACTTTGGGGCTGTTTGTTAAACAGCACAGCACTACTGCAGCCAAAACCTGGCTAATACTGAGTCATGTATGGACTCCTTTAGAGGAAGAAAATTCTAGCAGAACTCTCTGTGTTGACATCATTTATTAGTTTATTCAACAAATAACACTCTGTGTGTGTGTATGTGTGTGCGTGTGTGAGTGAGAGAGACAGAAATAGGATGATTAGTTAGAAGGAATTAATTTTATAGAATGAAACAAATATTTCAAACAACACTAGGTATATGTTTCTTATCCTTGTGATTAATAATCAGCCATAAAAGCAAAATAAAATTACAAATTAATTTTAAATAAAGCTACATCAATAATCTACATCAACTTAAAGAGACAGATGCTGTTTTGCTTTCATGAAATTCTCTTTTGCACTACTGACTGTTCTGTCTTGGGTTTCTTTGAGTTAGGGAGGCTTATACCATTGTGAGTCTTGCATGACTTAATTCTCACATCAGTTTTCTGTAACCATCATAAAACTTGCAGCTGAATTGTTTGGCTTTTGTCAGTATAAATGCTTCCTTAATGAGTTAGTCCACCTCTGTTCTGTTTCATTAACCCTCAATGATAAAAATAGTAGCACCTGTCACAACCTTTAAACATTGTCCTAATGATTCAAAATAAAGGCCTGGAATATGGTTTGATGATTTCCCTTTCTTCATCAGTCTGGTAACCTGGTATATGTTTGTATTAACTTTTCCAGGTATCATAAAAGTGAAAAAACACAAAAAGAGATCACAAATCTTGGGGAGAACTTTGGATCTTCAGCATACTCATCCGGTTGAGACCCACTCCATCAAAGGTATTTTTGTTGATGACGAAGAGAAAGGACAAACCAGACTTTTCACAGCCTGGCAGCAGGTGGTGCTCTTGACATTTGGAATCATGCTGAGGCCTGATGTCTGGAGTATGTTGTTCTGCTGTGGGATACAGTTTGCTTGTGTTGCATTGCTGCGGGTTTGTTGCTTTTTAATCTTTAAAAAAATATCCTCTCTGCGATGATCTTATTTGGGCCGAGTCAAACAAGCTTAGCCCGATGAAGCACAGGCAGGTGACTAGACTGCTCTTTGGTCCTTGGGCTACGATCTATTTATTTCTAGGCTGTAAAAGCAATGTTGGCCCCAGCCTGGTAGCCAGTGGTTTGCTGGGGAGACTTTTGTTTCCTCACTAGACACAAGCAGGCTAGAGTCTCCTAGGCTAGTCTGCTCCAGAGCCCCACACCTGTAGGCTAGTGAGTCAATTCTGTGCCAAGACAAGGGGATTAAATCCTTTCTGCTCTAGTCCACAACCCTTTGAAAAGGCCCCTAAAATGCAAATGCAGTGATTTTACCCTTAGCAACATGAAAATCCCAGCAAATATTTCTCTTAAATGGTGTGAAGATCATAAGGCACTTTGTTGTCAATTCACTATGTGGCCTCAACAACTCTAAGGCTTGGTTATCTATTGGAATAGTAGCATCTTCTTAGTAATGTTCACTTATAGGATGTCTCACTTATATGATTTATAATCAAAGTCACCTTGAGTTTTTTTTGGAGAGATTAAACATAGAATCATAAAATTTAAGATGTAGAAATCACCTTGTTTACCTTACTTCTTTTACATCTGCCTGAACATCTAATGTCCAGGGAGGGCAAATAAACTTGCTCAGGAGAGCACAGTGCATAAGTAATAGAGTTTAGACCTTCCTAGGTGAGCATTATATGGGGGAAAGGGTACGCCTCCAATACTGGCTTGGGTGAGGCAGAGTCATAACATAACCAAAATGTTCGTACCCCCATAATATCCTGAAATAAAAAAACAAAAACAAAAGCAAAACCCACCAGAATGGATATTTTCCCCAACAAAGCACAAATCCTACAGCATTGTGCTGGGGCCTGCTCACCTGGATTTGTCTTGTACAAGTAATCCCTATTGTTGAAGTTGCTTGAACCCACATTCCAGAATGAGAATATTATATATACTCAGTCTCCAGTAACCTAACTCAAATCCAGGGCATCCTAAAGTGTGGAAGTATAGCTAATAGTATATTACTTTTTACAGATTGAAGAAATCTTCGATGATATATATATATGTCTAGGTTTCCAGATTTTAGAGACTCCCATAGCAAGTGTAGCTTATTATTTTTAAGTTGAGGGCTAATTAATATATAATAAGACACAGTGATCTTAAGTGTTCAGTTTGACGAATTTTGACAATTGAGTAATTGCTTTTTGAGAACAAAACTGGCTATAGATCTAATTCTTAAGTGGAATGGAATAAAACAATTTGTATCAGAAGAAAAGAAAATTGCTCTTATAAGGCCTGTCTGGAGAGAATGATATCTAAGAGACCTTGCCAGTTCTCCTGGGCTTCTTAAGAGGGAGGATCCCTGACTCTGCATCCCCGGGAGTTCACCAGACCTCCTACAGCTTGTGGGAGAAGATGCTCGGGCCTACTTTTATTTAGATCTCAAAGGACAAAGTGACCATATACAACAATTATAGCTCCTAATTAGAGGCTCTGATTTGTGTTTCCAGCTGCCCCTCACTAAGGATCTAGTTGCTCTTCATTAACATGGTCAAACACCAGGTTTGACTTGGTCCACTAAAAGGATAGTGTGTGGCTAAATGTTTTAAATGCTTGAATTTTAATTCCTTACTTCTGAATCTTTGTCATCAGTCTCCATTTTATATTTCCTCCAGGGTTCCTATAATTCTAATAGCAGGTTTGGCAAAATCCTGCCAATATGTTTGGTGTGGTATAAATCTGAGTCTTTAATGTATAGTGTGCAGGAAGGATCTCCTTGTTTTGTTTTCTAATGTCAAAGCCCCATTCTGCTGGGTTGACAGCAAATTCCACCTCAGGTGTTACTGTGGGCATCTCCCCACCCTAGGGTTGTGCCAAAGTCCTGGGGTCATTCACAGAGATTAGCAAAGGGGAGGCCTCTCCTGTCATGAGGCATGGGTCCACATTGGTTAGTGCCAAGGCACACCCATTGTCCCAACCCGCAGGACCTGCTCAGGTTCATCCTGAGGCACCAGAATCTTTGGTGAGGCCAGGAGCCCTGGTGCTTTGGGTCACTGGGTCTAGCCCCCTTTACCCTAGGATCCCCTTGAGTTCCTTTGAGCTAGCTGGAATGCCGTCTCTATGGACTCCCTGGGCTCACAGACATATCTAACATGAGGAACTCTGCCCTGCACTTTCTCCCAGCTAGCACAGGATCCCTGTCTCCACTCTGTCTATGGGACACCCAGTATTTCCTCATCAGGAGGCCATTGCAGAGGACAAGAGGACAAGCGTCTGACCTCAAGTGGCTTCTGTACCCTGCTCTGCAAAAAATACCCTGAGGCAAAGAATTATAAAGGCTGTTCACATGAAATCTAAGGAGATAAAAACAGTACTAAGCAAAACATCTGTTTATATCTCAAAAGAATTATTCTTTGCAAGTGTTTACAGTGTCTTGATGGCTTTGCTTACGATGCTTCAGAGTTCTCTTTCTTACTCACTTTCATAACATTCTGTGACTCCTTTATCTGCTGTGATTTCTCTGGTAAGACCAAGAGTTGTCATGGCAGGGACCTTGTGAATACTTGTATCTGGAAATAATTATTTCCTGTACCCAGCTGAGCTGAAAAGAACACAACCTGGCACATTCCAACAGTGGTTCTGGCTGATTGGATGTTTAATGCACCGTAGCAAAGAAAATGACTAAATTGTTTTATTTCAAATTCAACTGGGGTTTGCTTGAATTTTTCCTCACCGTGTTCATTACAAGAATCAGAGAAATCTTAGCAGTTGAACAAGAGCGAGTAGATGAGAGGAAGAATTAAAGGCAGAGTGGAGCTTTGACTTTCAGGGAATAGCCTTTTGGTTCAGATTTTGCCAGTGTCTTCAGGCTCTGCGGGCTAGCACATCACCAAGGAGCCACCAGAGGGCGCTCTAGGCGGCATCACTTTCCGCCTCTCCCAGGTGAGTCGAGACATTATTTGGGAACCTGTCCTTGTCAACAGAGCACTTCATGTCTGGCCTGGGGACTAGCTTGGCTCTGATCAGGGAGTGACTGAGTTTTGCTAGGCACAACAATGGCTGGGCTTGCATCTTACTCTCTGACCTTAAACCCGAGGGATCGGAGCTGTCTTGGCTTCTGATAAATGCTTTCCGCGACAATCTGGACTTGGTATCTTTCTCATTTTCTGCCTTGCTAGGTTTAGTTTCTCAAAATGGCATATTTCTGTCTGACAAGATAAGGATCATGTCATCATAACAAGATGTTCTTGCTCATGGCAATGACAAGCCTCGCGGGTAAGCACTAACTTGTGCAGCCCTGGTCCCTGATCCACACCCAGTCTCCCTGGCGTGGCTGCACTCCATCCCAGAGGTCCGCCCAGAGAGCGTGAGTGCACCAGGCCTGAGAATGGGCTGGTGCTTGGACAAGGGAGGGGGAGAGCGGTGAGCCGAGGCTGCCGGGTGGTCAGAGGATGGTGGTGTTAACGGGAAAAGGTTCAGATGTTGAGTGATGCTGAAGGATGGCGTGAGGCCATGGGAAGGGCTTAGGCCCTTTATACAGAAAAGCACATAAGAGTGCTTTTTACACTTTGATAAGGTCCATTTTGTTATAGATGCTACTAAAAAAACTGTATAAAAATGTCCTCAAAGTTAGAAGGGCTTTGTCAAATTGCTGCTTTTGAATCTTCTGATTCGTTCCATGGGCAGCTCCAGCCACAGGGAGCCTCCCTTCTGGAATTAACCAGGACATGAGCTGAGCCACATCTGCTGTCCTGGAGTCTCTGGAAGGAGGAGGTCCCGAGGCATGGAGCCAGCTCTGAGGCTGTGGCCACACTTGAGGGTTGCAAAGTGCTCTGAGTTCATTTCTGCCCAATCTCTGTGAGAAGCAGGAAGTTCGTTAGGGTTTGAATGTCAGTCCTGGGGACAACTAACTTTCTCTTTCTCTTTTTCTCTCACCAGCTAACAACCCCAATTTCTGGATTAGGGAAGTTATAAATACGAAGGGCCGCTTTGCCCAAGCTTGCCTGGAACCAGCTGTCATGAAAAGGAGATAAGATCTTGGGACTGAAATGTTCAAATTGTACAGTTTTTTTTCTAATAACAGAGTTGCTGACAGTTGTGAGGCCTATACCATTTTAACCTTTTAAAATAGTTAAGGGTCAGCCAACAGTGTAAAATCAAAAACTAAAATGTGTTCAACATGCCCAAGACACTCTATTGATTATGACTTCAGATTTGAGTTTTCATATGCTGAAAAAGATCAATTTCTTATAAAGAAATTTCCCTTTATAGGATGAAAACCTGTTTTTATCCATGCATACTACAAAGCCTCAAACACATTTAGGTTTGAAAGTTGTGTATATGTGTGTGTAAGGGTGTCAAAGTTTGGGTGACTTATAATATTTACTTTTATAGGGCAATTTGCTTGTCACCTCCCAGGATTGGCTGAAATTTTCCCAGAACCTTCTAGAACCTTCTAGAAGCTTCTGGGGAGACTTACGCCAGGTCAAATACATAGGAGGAGTATGAGCACACTGTCTTACCCAGAACCATGCCTTTTCCACAGTTGTTCTTGCTCTCTTCTTTCCTTTTTCACATGAAAAAAGGAGACAAATACTCCCTAGCTTTGGCCTCACAAGCGCCCATGGTTGACCATGAAGTCACTACTCTCCTTGATGAGGTATTCCATGATTTCTCTGCAGAGAAATATGTTGAGTGTATCAATCAGCTATTATGTGTAGTGAGAAACCACAAAAATCTCAGTGGCATATGACAAAAAGCATTTATTTAGCTCATGCACTTGCAGGTTATCTGGATTGATCCCAGCTGGGCTTGCTCATGTATCATGAGCTGGGTGGAGACTGACTGATCTAAGTAGAACATGGCTGCGTGCTTCTGCTTTGGCTGCAATGGCTGGGGAAGCTCCACTTCTCACTGCAAGTCTGTGGGTCTCTCATCTGCCTTGGACCAGCAATCTGTTCAGGGCATGTCTTTGTCATGGTGATGGCAGCTGCGCAAGAGAGGAGGCCCCACTGCAAATGCATATCTTAAGCCCAAAATTTGTGTCATATCTGCTTAGATCCCACTGGTCAAAGCAAATTTTATAGCTCACTTCTGTGCTCTGTAGCATCTTGGGCTTTCTTGGAGGGGCCTCAGAAGCTAACTAAGGCCATGAAGCAGGGGAGGCTCTGGACTTCCATCTCTGATGTGTATTCCTTCTAAGATTTCCTTTGAAGCAGAAAAGCGTTCCATGACTGAAAAAGAATTTGCCAACCACTGCTCCATGTGACTCTGTTGTTCCTTAAGATGGTCTGTAGTAGCAGATAATTCACGAACCCTGCTCTGCTATTTGATAAAGTGAGAAGTGGAACTTAACACATTCCCTCCCATTTACAATATCATAGACGCACATCTAGAAAGGACAAGCAAAAATGTGTCTCTGGCAGAAAAATTTTAGCCATGTTGTTTTTTAACATTGAGAGAACAGCTATGTGACCCTGGTTCAACAATTATAACCACTTTGAGTCTTGATTTCTGCATCTGTAAAGTGAGGATCCTCGTTCATATTAGGGCAACTATGGCAGAAGCTTGCGATGCACCACAGCCCCTCGGACCACCTGGAATCGACACACCTCTGGTGGGCAGTTCCATGAACGTCCGGAGTGCCACAACGAGCGCACTGAGAACACAATGCAAGGTGGCTGCTTTACTGTCCCCGGGAGTCTTCTGAAGCTGTGAAAGTTCACAGCCTCATGCAGGCACAGTCCGAAAATGCCGAGGAGTTGATGCCCCAGGGGCAACTCTCAAGTAATGTGAATGGGAGTCCAAGACAAATTCTCTAGTCTCTACATCTTCCGGTGGCAAATTCTGAGGTGAATTCTATGCACTTCTCAGTGTTGCATGGTGGGATTTAATCTCGTTGCCCACATTGGTGATTAATTCATGAATCCACCTTTTATTGGTACCGATGTCCATCAGCCAAAGATCACAGGACCCCCCTACGTGAAGTCGAACAAAGTTGGGTTTACAGTTCGCTGCAACAAGGGAGACCCCATAGAACAGGGAGCTGAAAGAGAGTTTAGGGAAGATTTTTTATAGGGTGTTTACCTCTGAGTGATGGTTTTGGAGATGATCGTAGGAAGTGAGCTTTTTTTTTTCTTTCTAAATTAGGTGTTGAATTCAATATTAGGGGAAATTTTATGGCTGGATATTTTAATAAGTTTTATGTAAGAGGCAGAACTAACAAAGGTTGTTGCTGATAAAGAAGCAGGATTCACTCCTGTAGAAAGAAGGGGATGTTCGATTATTTTTGTGGTTCCACACTGTCCTTGTCTTTATGTTCAGCCATGATTATGGAGTGGTGTTGCTTTTGTCTTGTTTCAGCATCGGTGGCCCTATCTAATTATTTTTGATATTCTATGGAGGTTGTTTGTTGTCAGCTACCAGTTACCAGCTTTCGGGCCCTTTTATCCCACTTTTATTGGCTTCCTCCTTCTCCTGCCTCCCTTGCGCCCTCACTTCTACTTCCTAGCATCCTGTCCCTAATAAACTGCAGGCTCCCAAGTCTCAGGCTTTCCCCTGCTGTGTTACTAAAAGTATTAATAGCACACCCCCTTTTTCAGTAGCTCAATTCCTTGGGTTCATGGAATAGCTTAAAAAATCCAGAGGCAGATCAACTTGGGAAGTATAGTGAGATCCTGTAACTGCAAAAATAAACAACAACAAAAAAAATTAGCTGGCCGTGGTGGCGTGCACCTGTAGTCCCAGCTACTTGGGAGGCTGAAGCAGGAGGATCATTTGAGCCCAGGAGTCTGAGGCTGCAGTGAACTATAATGATGCCACTGCACTCCAGTCTGGGTGATAGAGCAAGATCTCTCTAGGAAAAAAAATCTGGTTCCCAGAATCTTAAGGCATTTTTAAAATGAGATCTGGACATAGTTACCTCCTCCTTACCTCGGAAGTATTCACTCATGATGATGCACATATACATCTTAAAACAAGACAATTCCAGGAATATTTCACAGCCCTTCCCAATTTCTGCTGACTGCTAGGAGTACTATCAGGAAGGAGTCTTTCTGCTACTATGACCTTTGTCCTTAATTCAGAGATGCTTTACCAGGATACTTACTCCCACTTTTTTTCTATTGAGTTCTTAGTATCTTGTGACACTCACCTGCAGCTGGACACTTTAGCATTGGGTCATCCCCATGTTCGGCATGTGCAGATCAGTCAAATAGACCCAGTCACAATGCATCCTATACCTCCACTGGGAGAAAAGCAAGATTCACTCCAAGGCAATAAAGAAGCACAGGTTCTCCGTGGATGGCATTATTATTATCATCATCATTTTTTATAGTTAGTAGACTTTATATTTTTAGCACAATTTTAGATTTATAGAATAAGTAAGCAGATCTTATAAAGAATTCCATATACTTACTCTTCTACGCCCCTCCATCCTAAGCACAGTTTTCCTATTAACATCTTGCATTAGTGTGGTACATGTGTTATAATTAATAAACCAATACTGATACATTACTATTAACTATAATTCATAGTTTGCATTAAGGTTTATTCTTTGAGTTCTATGGTTTTGAAAAATTCATAAAGACATATTTCCAGCATTACAATTTCATACAGAATAGTTTCATTGCCCTAAACATCCCCTGGGCTTCACCCTCTGCATCTTTTCCTACCTTCCCTCCTCAAACCCCCTTGCTCTGTTTTGTTAAATGCATTAGGAAAGGCAGGATAATATCCTGTGACCCTGGAATAGTAACCGGAGAGGCTTTGCCTCTTGACTCTTGTTTCATCAGCAAGGTCAGAGAGCTCCCTCTATCTGTGTCCCTCCTGTGGGGTTACGTGGAGAGTCTTCTTCCATGAAACGAAGTCTGCAAAGTGCCAGCATGTGGCAGGGGGCTCAGTACAGGCTACCACTCACCCCCTGGCCTCCATTGAGGGCTAGCTGAGTCTCAGCAGTTGGAGAGAAGGGTGAGGCAGCCCTGGAAACCCAGGTAATTGTATTTTCTTGTGATAATTCTTCTCCCTGCCTGCCTGCCCAAGGAGATGAACAGGCTTTTCTGGCCCCAGGCAGGGGAGGAATCTGGTGGGAAATTTAATTTTCTCTGTAAGTTTATGGGGGTCAGGGGCCAAGACTTTTCATTAATCACCATAAGCATCCTCCTCTGCCCAATTGCTATGGGTATCACCTATCCTGAGCTATCTTCTTGGAGTCAGCCTTTCAGAACAGATTAACCTCTCACAATTGGTTCTGACCCACCCTGACACCATCTGCTGAAGGCTGGCCCCCTCCAGTGAGCCACCCCTGCCACCCCCATTCTGCTTTGATGTTGGGGTAGTTCTTCCTTCATGCAGACTCGGCCCTCTGTGGCAGGATCTCACAACTCAGACGTTTCACTTTAGTACATGCTTTCATAATGCAGGTTGGAAGTGATGTGATAGATTAATTAGAAAGCTTGGTTTGCAATGTGTAGACAGATATTGATTCTAACATGGAGCTTGTTCCATGAACATAGGAAAAAGTTGTTGCAAATAATTTGTCGAAGTGGCTCTGTGCTCAGTTTATCCTAACAGTGGTGGATGGGTCGGGGTCCTGAAGGAAACAAATGGTGCATGCAAATATAACTGTGGGAAGTTTAATGAGGGGGTGTTTGCAAAGATATAGATGGGTCAAAGGGCGCTAACAAGGAATGGTGAGGCACTGTAGGACCAAAATCAGAGGAAAGCCATTGCCTCTCCCGATGGGCAAAGGTGGGAGTGGTGATGTGCAGTTGGCGTGAGCCGTGGCTGTTGGAGAGGGGCTGCCCAGAAGGAAATGTGACCTTGCAGAAAAACACAGACACCATCCAACTGTTGTCTAGCAGGGAGGAAGCCAGGGAATAAACACGACTTCTCTTTCCTGCCCTTCGCTTGCTTGCTGGTAATTCCGTTTGCCAAATCCAGTCAGAAGCCAGAGGGCAAAAGACGCATTCTACAAAGGTCAGCCTTCTGGGGCCCAGAGGAGGGCAGAGAAGGGTGGACAAGAGCTGGAGAAGGGCAAGTGGAGAGGACTCAGCATCAGTGGATTATATGCTGGATAAAGGCGATAAGAGTGTGTAGGAGATCAGGGCTAAAAATGTTCTAGCAGTGAAAGGAAAACAGAGGCACTAGTCTTGCACAATAGCTAGGCGGAATGAAATCCTGCATGTGCTTGATGATATGTGGTTTACTTTTTTCTTTTTTTGCTTTTATTCTTGAGTTGTAGGAGTTCTTCATGTATCCTAGATCCCAGTCCTCTGATGTGTTTTGCAAATATTCTCTCTCAGTCTGTGGCTTGCCTAATTATTTTCTTAATGGTGCCTTTTAATGTACAAAAGTTTTTAATGTAGAGTCTAATTAATTTATCATTTAAAAATTTTGTGGTCATTGCTTTCTGGGTCATGATAAAGAAACATTTATCTATTGCCAAGATGCAAAGATATTCCCCTATACTATTTCTAAAAGCTTTAAAATGTTAGCTTTTATGTTTAGGTGTATGATGCATATCAAATTAATTTTTATGTTTAGTGTGAGGTAGGGGTCAAAGTTCAATGTTTTTCAGTTATTTCAGCACCATTTGTTGGAAAAACTTTTCTTTTCCTCACCTGATTATTTTGACACGTTTGTTGAAAATCAAATAAGTGTATAAACTCCATCTGTTTGTCCATCCTAATGCTGTGCAGACTCAGATTCCAGCTGTCCAGAGCCGGTCTACAAATCACTTAGAAAAACTGGTTACTCTGTTTACGGTCACATGTAGCTAGTCTCCCCCAACTAAAGGGTAAATTCCTGCAGAAGAAAATCCATGTTTTCCATGTAAGTACATTCCTCGCAGTGCCAGGCCCATGGTAGGGTCCAAACAATTACTGAATAAAACGAAGTTCAGAGTCGAGTTACAAATGGTACTATAACAATTGTTGACCTATAACTAAGGCACAGGGGAATTTTTAATACAAAATAGAGGGATAAACAGACTATTCTTTTATTTCCTTTCCAAATACTTCTATTTAGGCATAGACCTCTTTCAGTACTAATGGTTCTAGCAGTAAAAATAAAATTTGAACACAGAAGGAAAATAAAAACGAATGTACAGTGGAGTACATCATTAAGTAGTTTTTCATTTAAAATTAGTAGAGTCAATACCCCCACTGTTCTAAAATGACAAGGACAGGTTTAAGAGGCTTTTATTTGCTAATATTCATTTTAATTATTATATATGCTATCCTGTCCAATGTTTCATTTTGTAACCATGGGGCATAACTGTAAAAAAAAACTTATTGGGCTTTTATTCCCTATGTTTTCTCCAACTTAATCATTTGAAAGAATATCAAGTTGTAGTATATTTCCCCCCCCCCAGCTTTATTTTCCTGAATTTTAAGAAAGGACTAAAAGAATAATGTGGAAATACATAAATATATTCTTTCCCAGTACATGCTATAGGATTATAATTATTTTTAGTTCAAATAAATCACTGAATTTTTTTCTACCAAAATAATATTAAAATTTTTCCACAGGAAAAATAACTTAGAATTTAAAATTCTTGAAGCCCCATCTCTTTACCACCTCTGCTTCTATCGCCACTGAAGCAACTATTTTTTTTACTGGGGTAGTTCATTGTTGTTTTTTTTTTTTTTTTAAGCAAAATAATAGGGTACATGTGTTTAGGTTACGGTTGTTGCCCGTGCCGCCGCGGGGCGGGGGCGCCCGCCCCCCCAAGGGCAACACACGGAACCTAAACATCTGTACCCTCATATTATGCTGAAATAATAAAAAAAAAAAGATATCTGCACTCCCATGTTCACTGCAGCACTAGTCACAATAGCCAGGATATGGAATCAACCTAAGTGTCCGCTGACGACGGATGAATGGATAAAGACATGGCGGTAAAACTGCTGGTGTCTTGGTACAAATGAGGCAGTGTCACCAAAGACCAAAGTCATTACATTCTTCAGTAGTTGTTATATTCTTCAATTAAAAAAAAAAATTCCACTTAAGAATGTACTTGCTGAAGAAGAATAAAGCTTATGATTTTGTTAAACTAACGTTTGAGTACACATCTTTTTAATATTTGGTATGATAAAATGGGAAGCATGCATAAAGCACTTCTGCGGCATACTGAAGTACTACGGCTGTCTTCAGAAAGAACATGTGTGTGACGGTTTGTGTTGCAAGCTGAACTAGCCGATTTTTCATGAGCCACCATTTTTACTTGAAAGAACTAACAGACAACCTATGGTTATTCAAACTTTGGTATTTGGCCGACAGTATTTTTGAAAATGAACCAAGTGAGCCTGTCATTTCAAAGTAAACAACTGACAGTATTTGTTGCCAAAATAACATATTGTAACAGATTGAATGCAAAAACAGCTATGAGAAACCAGCTGTCTTCTATTAAGCCAGACATTAAGGAGATTTGCAAAGAACATAAAACAATACTACTTTCCTCACTTCATTTTTGAAAAGTTAGTTTCTCATAAAAAATGTTTGTTAACATGGAATGAGTTTTTAGTGTTATTTTAAATGGATTAGTATTTTAAAATTCTGTTTTAATTTCTAACTGGCAAATATAGATAGATATTGTCCACATCAACAAAATCTCTTTTGGATTCTTGATAACCTTCAACAATGTAAAGGGATCACAGGACCAAAATGTTTGAGAACCACTGCTTACAGCAAAAAAGTGGACGAATTAGGACTACATACAAGAATGCAGATGAAATTGACTATCACGATGTTGTGCCAAAAAAGACACAGAAAAATTCATGTAATATGATGCCATTTATATGAAGTACAAAAATGGGTAAAACTAAACCATATTGTTTAGAATGCATAAGTAAATGGTAAAACCACAAAGCAAAGCAAAGAAGTAATTTACATAGAAGTCATGATTATGGTTATCTTTTTGGGGACACCCAGGGATTATGAATGGGGACACATATGAAGGGGCTTCTTGTGAAATGGCAGTGTTTTATTTGTTGATCTATATGGTAGTTAACTTTTGTAATTATTTTATTTTATATTTACACTTTATCTGCAGTAAATTTCTGAACTAAAAATGTATTTTACAAATCAGGGAAAACTTCATCATTGCTATAGGAAAACATAGAAAATAGAAAAAACAAAAAATAGAAAATAACACAAAATATTAATTAAAATAAAGGCGGTATATTTATCCTGATAACTAAAATAGATTTTAAGGCAAAAACATTTTTAGCAATCTAGGGATAGCATATAATAGAAGATTCAATTCACTAAGAAGATATGATCTGTATTCTTATATAGGTAATAGCAATGATTCAAAATATCGAAACAAAAATTAAGAAAATTGTAAGTAGAAATTAACACATCTATCCTTATAATGTGTAATTTAACAAATCAATGGACAGATCAAGCAGACAAAAACATTAGTAATGACAGAGAAGATTTAAAACAAAAATTAATATGCTTGGTAATACATACTTGATATATTGTAACTCTGTACCCCAAACTGGAGAATACACATTCTTTCAAATACTGATCATTTATGAAGATTGACATTGTTTTAGTTTATAAAACAAGTCTCATTACATGTCAAAGAATTGGTATAAAAATTGGTGTATTTTCTGATGGCAAGGGAATTAGAGTAATTAAGAATAATCTAAAAAATCCTATAAGGCACGCCAAAGTCAAATATACTTGACTTTTCCAGTATTTATTTTCTCGACTTTTTTACATTTCCCTTCATCACTCTGCAAAGATGAAATCAAGAGTTGACCATATATGAAATATGAAAAGAATCAGGGTTATCTGGAACAGAAAGGCTACAAAGTAACAGCTGTCTCCATGAATACAAAGGAGTGTGCTTAATCTTACACAGTAGCAGGAAATGATGTGATTAAATATAGGAAGAATCTACTGTAAGACAGTGATTAAATTTTGGAACAGGTTACTACACAGGTCACAGAATCCCTACCTCTATAGTCAAAGCCAAGAGAGCCTCTGTCTTTCCTGAAAAACCTTCTTCCTAAAGATAGAAACTGGCTATTATAAAGCTCAGGTTATATTTAGCTCTGTGATCTGTAATCAAATTAGATACTTGATCACTCCAGTTAATCTACAACTCTGAAAACTAGCAGATAATTGCCACTTAATTCAAAACATTATACCGATAGATATGTGTAATACTTACATCAATGATATTTCATATACATTTTCAGGCTGATTTTTTTTCCTAATTTTAAATAAATTTTCCTTGCTTGCTTGCAGTTTTTGAAAATAATCATTCCTTATTGAGCAAAATTTTTTCTATTATAGGAAATAAAGTTAGTTTATATAACCAACTAAACTTCTAAGGGACTTGAAAAATCATGTAATCCATTTTAGACTGTGGATAAAAATGACATCATTATATATTTTAATATATGCATTTTACATTTGAAAAAAGTTATCTTCGGTAAAATAATAAAAGAAAAAATATATTAACACAATAAAATGTAAAATAATAAATTTACTTTCCTGTTAAGCATAATATAAACGAAATATGCAATTTAAGTCTGCTTCTCAAAATTATTCTCTTAATGTATGAGTGACTGCAATATGTATATATAGTTTTAAACTAGAGCAATGTTACAGTCTATTTCCTTTTAATGATGTTACTCTGAGATACATTTTTAAAAAAACACATAATCATCCTATATGAAAATTATTTATGAGATTAAAGGAAATAAAAACTGTAACAGTAAAATGGCTCAAACAATGACGACATATTAGATTAGAAAAATAATCATAAAATCATAAGTATTAACATTTATTAAGTTTCACAGGACATATGGCATTACAATCTGTGAGATTTTCATCTTATACATTCTTACAAATTTTTGAAATGATTAATAGGAATCCTTTAAAAATTTTAAGAAAATGATAGAATTTATTTAATGGAAAACAGTAGTAAATTTTGTAGAAAAAATTTAAAGTAACTTGTAAGAGATTAAAACAATTAGTCAGCTTTTGAGTCCCATGGACTTGGCTTGTTTCCCAACCCATCTAGGTCCATTCCATATGACTAGGCAAAACATACTGGGTTTACTTTTTGCTGAATCAGCCTCCAGCATATGTTCAGATCTAGAACAAGAGTTATTTTTTATAGTTTGGAATTTTGATTAACTAGCCAATACAGGAGGAGACGAACTCACCTACTCTTAGAATTGTACAGTGCAACGAGAACACTTTCAGCAGGATAATATTAAGTCGGTTATCCTGAATTCAAGACCTTCTCAGGTGGAATTTCTATAATTTGAGGGATCCTTTTAAGTCACATAAGGATCCTTGGGGAAAATGAACTGCGCATGTGTATCTATTCAAAAAGGGCAATGGCCTATTCTTAGTTATTTAGTAGCTGTGCTAACCAACAAACTGACTTTTCAAAGAAAAGAGAAAGAAGGAAGTTCAGCATAAGAAGAAATGTACATCTGAAAAGTTCATTTATAGGAATTCCCAATTTTTTCAAGACAAGAAGAGTCTGAAAATCATAATCCTAAGAAATAACATGATACATTGGTATATCAAACATAGCAAGTAGCAGCTTACACCAGATTTCTGTACAGACCAGAGGAAGTAGGCAGGCAATAACAAAATTTTCCAGCCATTTTTGGAAAAAATTTATGAGAAATGCTCAAAATTAAGAAAAATCTATCCATTAATATACTTATTTATTAGAACTGAATGAAGATTGTATATCAGATGGATAAATCTAGTTCTTAAAATACCTGTGTTCTGCAGGAGCATAGCCTGAGAATCTGCTCTGTAATTTATATATAACTTCAAATACTGCTAAAAAATATAAAATTTTGATTATTCTACCAGATTTATTGGTGGTTATTGTTCACTCACCTTTTCCTTATTTTAATCTAATGTTAAAAATATGCAATTGCTCCACATATTTTAGCCTTCTCATCAATCTAGAAATGTAAAATTTTGGCTTGATTGCACCTATTGTATTCAGTAAATTCCAAAACATTCTAAATAGCAGATATAACTTTATGTAAAGAAATAACATTATCAAGTATAACAGGTGAGGACTATATCCATAAAGAACATTTAAAGTATTGTACATACACTATTAGTAGGAGAATGGTATCCATAAAGTTGAAGACGCTGACATAGAGCACAAAGGGCCAAATGAAGTGTCATATTTCAGAATGAACCCAAGTATAGCAAAAGAAAAAAAGAAAAAGATGACAAAATAATCAATTAGGAAGGGCAAATCATTATGCTACATTCTATATAGAGCACACACACAATACAAGTGGGATAAATGTTAAAGATGAGTAGCAAAGTTTTAAAAATCTCATACAATTAAACATTAAATGAATTTGTGCTCCTTTTAACCATTTTCACGTAAATGTCTGATAGAACTATGGCTTTGAGTTCCTCTTAAGTATGCAGTTTTATTTAGGCATGCTTCGGCAGTTCTACGTGGCATGGGGGAAAGTCTAGATGTAGCGGCATGGCAGTGAAGTGGTATGAGAAACCCGCACTGCAATCCTGTCTGCTGTTATCTGTGCTGTCACAGTAAGCACGTTAAGTAACCTCTCTGAAACTGCTTTCTCTCCTGCAAAACAGACATAATACTTACCTGGGAGAACTGTAATGAAGGCTAAATGGGAGTAACATTTATAATGAACATAGCACAGATTAGAACATAGTAAGTGTCCCAAGAAATGTTATGTTCATTTATCCCTTTCTTTCTGAAACACAGTTTTATTTGGTAAGTATTTTTAAATTTAGTTTTGATTTAATTTGATTTAGGCATGTTAATATTTGGGTTAAAGTAGCTATGTGGGTACTACTAATTAAAGGAGAACTTTAAGTTTTACTATTAGCTAACCTTTTTGAATGTTAATTATATTTTACATACTATTAAGTGGCTATGTGTTTTAACCTCCATAATAATCATATGTGGTCACTACTCCTAATACCCCCATAGTACAAATGAAAAAATTGAGGCACGGGGAGATTAAGGACATTGTCCAAGGTCACCCAGGTAATGAGTGGCTGGGCTCATATTCAAACCCCCAAAATCTGGCTCCTGAACCTGTGCTATGCTGTCTCTCTTATGCGAATCCACATATTTTCACAATAAGCTAAATTTCAATTGCTTTAAAATTCTACCAAAATATCCTAAGAATCTGTAGAATCATATTGTCATTTCTATCACCTTGACACCATGCATAGCATGTAACTCTGTAACTGAAGTAATATAAAATAAAATCTTGGTTCAGATTTACATTATTTAAAATGTGACTATTAATAATAATTTAATACTAATTATCATTATTGTTAAACACAGCAATGAATATTTGTAGAGAGCTGTATTGTAGAGGGCTTTTAGTTTTAGAGGCTGTACTTAAGATTATTTCTGAACTTCTTTAAGGAATAGTTCTGATAGCTAAATTATGTAAATGAGATTTCAGGAGCATTATTTAAATCACATAAGATAAATACTTCTGAGGTACCTGTGGAGATCGATGACTTTCATAAGTATTCCTTTACATATAAACAAGTTATATTTTACTTTTATTTTTACTGTTGTTTAAAACAAGTATCCTTCCCCATATATTTGCTAGCGAATGCTTCATTGACCCATATGCATATAAAATAATACAATTTAGGGTATGTTGGTATAATTTGGATTTTATAATTCAGATAGACGTCCCCTAATTAATCCAAGTTAATGAAGTTTTACTACATCACTATTATGGAATATTTACATTAAATCAATATTAAATTTCCTTTACCTTGGCTGCAATGAAGCTCAGAGCCAAGTTTTGTGCTACCACTGTAGATTTTCCCAATGTGCGTTGTCTGCTATTATTTTTCCCTTTCCTCTCTCCCTTTGTAACTTGCTGGATGTATTTCAGTAAATTTTAATGATTAGAATAGTGTTATATTTTTACTGGAAGATCCATAAGTCCTCTCTGGAAGTAGTATAAAAAAAAAACAATTAAATTTCTATCCACTGAAATACTATCTACTTTATCACTAAAGTATATCAATAGATTCACTAACATAATTCAACCTCCTTAAATGATATTTTATTAACAATTTGCCTATTCAGTCAATTATATTTAGTCAGAGGTAACCTATCAAAATTAAAATAACTGTTTACACTTTTAGTATATTATCTACAGGACATAAAATTTAAGAAGACATTCAGTTCTCTAGTCTTCTTTGCTAATAATCTAAACAGTTGCATTTATGGGGCTATTCATACAGGATTTATTAATTACAATTTGAAAACCATGAGAGCTGAATTAAATAGAGAACTACTAATGCCCCTTTTAATACTTGGTTAAATTATAATCAGCTCTTTGATTTTTTAAGACTGTCTTCCATAAGCTTTGTCAACAGTGTATTTGGGGAAGTTCAACAACTACTGATAATTTTATACCATACTTAAACAGTCTATGAAGCAGTATAACCCTAATAATGTGCTTTTACTCAACTAAATATAAATATATACTTCATAAATATATCGGGATTGACTATGGTACTTATCAGTTATAGATAATCCATGTTAGAATAAACCTAAGATATATTCTTATAACAAAGAGAATAATAACAAATTTTACAACTCTCTGAAGTTAATTATTTGAATTCCATGTAGAACAATTAAATTGCGCAAGGCTACTAATTTGAAAAATGAAGCAATTGCCATGTATATGCCAACAAAATTTACTATGTTTCTGGTACATAAGTACCAGCTGAAGAAATGTGGTACAGCAGATAAAAGTGCAGGTTTCACAGATGGTCAGACATGGGTTCAACTCTTTGGCTTTGCAATTTAATAAATACGTAAATCTGGACAAAATACTTAACCTTTCCAATTATCAGTTTCCTCATCTACAATTATGGATAAGAGAATTGTTGGGTAGATTAAATGAGAAAGTGAACACAAACTACCTAGTATAGTGTGTGATAGTAAGGTCTCAGTACCTGTCTGTTATTTTTATTATGTAAACCTGGCCTATGGTCAGGCTGTGATGTTTGGGACAAACAAAAAGAAAACTGGTAGGAAGATGGAAGGAAATGTTGCTTAACTCTAACTTCAGAATAATATGAAAATATTATGCATCCCAGAAGAAGGAACTATAATATACATTTCTAAGAATGCAAAAAAAAAAAAAAACCATATTACTTGCTCGTATTTGCTTCAACAGTCATGATGTTATAATACCACTAAATTCACTCACATTATAATTAAATCTTTGCAATTCACCTTTAAATTTTCACATGCATAATGATCTGTATTAATCTATTACATGATATACCCTTCAAATCTCACAAATAACAATATGGATGAAAATGATTTAATGAATGTGATGATGGATATAGATGTTTAATATCAATATTTAATACAAATATTGATATCGATGCATATAAATACTAAAGCAATTTTTCTACATAAGAACTTCAGAAAGTTTTCAAGAAAGGGACAGCTTTACAAACTTTAATTACTGTTTCTCAACATGAATAAAATAATTCTCACCTAGAAAACCCACCTGAAACTATTAAGTATTCTTACCAGCAATGCACGCTTTTCTTCATCTCCTTTAGTTTCTCTCTTTTCATTTTTTTTCCTGAATATCTCTTGAAGCTGACAAAGAAATCAATCAAGAATCAAATATCCAACAAGAATTTCTGGGCATGTAACTACCACCATGTACTAGGGTATATTCCACAAAGAAAATAGCTTTATTCACCCAGAACATTTAAACTACTACAAATATATTTTCTGATTTCAGTTTTTTTCCCAAGAAAATACATCCTTTAGTACTGGTAACCCAAAGTGAAGTTAAATATACTTAATGTTACAGTTCTTCTTTATCTCTAAGGCACAAGGACATGGAGTCTGAGGCACACACAAACAAAGAGTTCAAGCACAGGCTCTGCAGTATAATTCCTTGGGAAAGTTACCCTGATTATCTAAGGCTTGTTTTCCATATCTGGACATGGAGATAACTCCTTACCTTATAGGAATGTTGTATGTTGCACATATTACGAGTAATTATTTAGCACATTGCCTATCACATGGTAAGTTCTCAATAAATGTTACCTATTATAAATAGTATTATTTCTTCTTTAAAATTCTGACTTTATTATTAATAAGAAAAGCCTAATCCTACCTCTGTATCAGTTTCCTGGAGAGTTCATTGCTTTTGTTTGTATAACTTGGACAGCTATATTGACTCTTCATTTTATTTTATATAGCAATATTTTAAAGTCAAATAAAATATATTACCTCCTTAAGATATGTATTATAATAATATTTAAAAATATACCACAAAATACAAATGATTTTATTATCACATAAAATTATTTCCATGCTTTTTTTAGTGAAAAGAACTTAATTATCACTTTATAAATAGGTAGGAGAATCACAGATTTTAGATTTCTATGAAGACTTGGTCAACTCTACCCCTTGCTTTCAGGAACTCTTTGCAAACAAATAAACAAACAATATCACATATGAGGCAGCAGTACAACAACTGCAAAGAGCAGACGACAGCTTTAAAACAAGGGCACCTTTTGCAAGAGTATAGAGTAGAAACAAACTGGAGTTCTGTTTGGATGTTTTTACCTCCCTATTCCACAAAGAGACAATATTCCAAAAGACATTCACATAGGCAACTTCCGATGGACTGAGTTCCAAAAGTTAATCTTTATGTCAGTGGCACGGAACTTGGCA
The DNA here is from genome assembly GCA_963575035.1 of Avahi laniger. Lineage (NCBI taxonomy): Eukaryota > Metazoa > Chordata > Mammalia > Primates > Indriidae > Avahi > Avahi laniger. The sequence goes on along the minus strand of CAUYSK010044287.1, from coordinate 90,451 downwards.
GTGTTGTCATAGATAGAACATTATTTAGAAAAATAGGCCCATTCTGAGAATTCCTAAAATACAGTTATACACTATCATCACAAAACTACATTAAACTAAACTTGCCCACTGTAGGATGGCAGAAGCATATCTTTATCTATTGTAACCAAACTGAAAATTCTGACCTCCCCACCATTCTGCAAAGCAATAGAATGAAGGTTCCAGCTCCAGTGGCTTGGGGCTAAGGGACTGCACCTGGGAAAGGGTTCTGTGGGTGTGAGGGTAAGCTTTTCTTAGGTCCCAGTAATTAGTCTGCTTGCTTTCCTCTGACTGGATACTAATTAGCTTTTGATGAGGATTTTTATCTCTTTCCTATTATGGAAAAGAATGATGTTATGGATTTCTTCTGTTTTTCAACTTCTGAAGTAAATATGAAACGCTTTAAGAGGTTTTCTGAGGAATTTTTAATAGCTATGTTAGGAAACAAAAGTAGAAAATGAAATGGCTATTTATGTGCCGTCTTTCTCCTTTCCTTTTACTAGGAGAGTATAGGTAAAGACAGAGTTGAACATAAATGCTGAGGGTACACCTTGTTACCCTAGGGAATAAATTAATTTCTGTTTCAGAGAAACAACAGACTAGGCATATTGTCACAGATACTGGTGCAGGATACATGGGTAAAACAAGAGAAAAATTCTGGAAGTGGGGGCAGGGGAAGGTGTGAGACGATGAGTGAGCAGCTGAAGACTTTGTCAGAACAGCACCCATGTTGAACCAGTCAGGCGACAAAGATCAAAGGATAAATACCTAAGAATTACCATCCTTTGGTCAAAGACAGGAGAAAGGACAAGGAAATGGGGACAGGACTGGAATACGAGGCAGTAGCAAGTGAAAGAAAAAAGGAAAAAGAAAAATCATGAATCCTATATCGAGAAGGCAGAGAAGTTCCTATGGAGGGAGTTGTGACTGGGTGGCTGTTACGATGGGGACTGAATATTAACTGGGCATATATAATCTCAGAACTGCCTGCTAATACCCAGTGGAAAATATTTGATACATTTCAAACTGCTAGGTAATGTACACACAACTGTAAGGATCCTTATGCACTGAATACAATTTATATTTTATAATGTAAATATTGTTCAAAGTACATGAATATATGCTTCTTTATTACATAAAGGCAAAAGCATAAATTTTTCACTCTTTCCTCTACAGTAGTATTCCCAATAAAGCAAAAAATATAAGCAATATTTAATTATTGATAAAATGCAACACATAATATACATACCACCAGAAACTCTTTTTTATCAACCATCTCATTGCCATCAGTGTCAAACATGTTGAAAGCTATTCTAAAACCTGCGTGTGGCTCTATGAGAAAAAACAGAAAGAGTATTCATGAAATAGAAAAATGTATTTTAAAGCACATTAAAGTAACTGTAAACAGTTGTATTTTGTACAGAAAAACTTTCTTTGACCAAGAAATTAAAAGCAACATATTAATCATCAAATATAATAAAAGCTATATAAAAGTATACATATTTCTGCTTTCTATATTAGCACACTTAATAATAAAAGGATTGATAATACGCTTTAAAAGTACTTGTGTGATACTTGTTGCACAGCACTGAAAGAAAACTTTGACTACTTTCCTTCTATATATGAGCATTTCTCTTTCTTATCCAAAGTCTGTCAGTTTGTTTAAAAGAAAAATATCAACTCTCATCTGAAATATTTTCAGAAAAAAAAAATATCAACTCACATCTGAAATATTTTCAGTATGTTCAATTACTTAGAGTAACAGGAAAAATAGTTAAAATATGACACAAGGGACCAGTCCCAATTCTTGGGAAAATTATAACTGAAATGACCTATGAAAACAAATGTCAAGCATAAGAGATTACGTATTAGGGCTTAAACTTCTAGAGGCTTCAAAAACAGAAATATAAAATAAAGGAGGCTTGAATATGTAATTTCCAATTTCCCCAAAATACAAAGAACAATTGCTTTTCTGAGAAAGACAGAGTTTCACATACTATTAAATGTTTTAATTTTATGAACCTTATAATGAGGTTCAATCTCTTTCCTCTTTTCACTTTTAGAGCATAAAAGAGAAAACTTCAACAGAAGAAAACTTGAAAGTGTCCTTCAAAAAGGAACTCAGTGTACAAGTCTTTCTCAAAACATTGTACCTTTTGAGAGGACTCGCAAAATGTTTAAAAAGGGACCCTTTCATAGGTACACTTGCTACCAACTGTTGTGAAATTTTGAACCTGGCAAGAAAGGAAGGTAGCCCTACTTTCTTAATTGTAATACCTGTCTCTGAAAAGAAAAGAAATAGAAAAATCTCATTTCTTGCATGTATTAATATTTTAGGAATCTAAACTCACTTTCATTACCATTTATTTCTTTGAGAAAGAAATACAAATTTATGCCATCTCTGATAACCAAGTTTTAAGCTTTAAAAAGATCTTGAAAATAATAATAATTATTGTTTGGAAGGGAAAATACAGTTAAAATAATAAAAGGTAAAGAGGAGACATTTATAGACAGGTGACACAGATTATGCAGCCCATTTCCTGCCAGCCTTCTTTTCTCACATTTCTTAGTTCAAATCTAAGGAACATTCCACAATTTTTCAACTGAAACTCCTTAGAACCTTCTATAGATAAGTACTGAACTCCAAAGGAAGTTTCACAGCACCCAAAGATCCTAACCTTTCTGTAGCAAGCAAAAACCACTATATATGTTTTTTCCTACATCCTTAAACCATACCCTGTCCCATTTCAACAGGTGGCTTTCCAAACCAGCATTATTCTGATTCTTGCCCATCACTCTGCTGGTTTAGGTACTTACAACTTCCAATTTTGCATCCATCATTGTTCTAACAAGATAACTTTTCAGCAAGGTTTTGAGATGCTCCTTGATGCACTCTGAGTCTCATCGCAGCAATACATCATTGACTAGACTTGCATCATTACTATGGCTTTCCAGACTGGATCAACCACAGGTAGCCCTATTACCAACTGCATAATACTTGCTGTTCTATAGCACTAACATTTTAAGTCCAAGAGCAAAAACCACAGGAAAAAATGAGATAATTATTGAAACACATGTGCACTTGCGTGCACACATTCCTTCCCCCTCCCAACTTACTTTAACACAGTTCAGTGTAACACCATTCACACTAAATTAAGAATAACACAGTAGTATGAATTTTCTAATCATAGAAGTACAAGGTATTTTAAGTCTTGTTTCTAATGACAAAGTTTTATTGATATTCTTGCTGCCATACATCACAAATCCCCACAACTGGATGTTCCACTGGCAATATTCTTTAGTTCATTCCTTTCTTCATTCATTCACCAACTATTTTTTGAGAAGGTACCATGTACAAGACACTGGTTTTGATACAAAGATGAACAAAAAAGATAAAATCTTTGCCATTATGAACCTTGTATTCTGGTGTGGGGAGACAGACAAGAGCACGTATACCAATAATACTTTCAAATGGTTTAAATGCTATAAAGAAAATAAAATATGGCAAAGAGATACAAAAAAGAATAGATGGGAGAAGGGGCTATTTTATGATATTTTAGAGAGGATGATCAAGTAAGGACTCTCTTAGTCTTCACATTTGAAAGGAAACCTGAATGATGTTTATTATCATGAGGATCTTGAGGAAAAGTTCTGATGGCAAAAGGAACAGAAAGTACAAATCCTTGAGGTGGGAATAAAAGGAACAGAAAAGCCAGGTGGCTGTAGCACAGTAAACTACAGCATGGAATTTCCTCCATCAAATGCAAAGAAATTTAATTGAAAACCTTACTAAACCCTGCATATACTTCATAAGAACTGCTGCATATGAGAGGAAGAGAATAACAAAGTTTTAGGATGTGGATGATGGGTATTCTGATAGACTCACTAGTTAATGAGACTCATTCTCTCACATTAGTCTTGCAGAAAATGTGATTCAAATGAGTACAGTAGGAAATTTACGAATTATGACTTGTCCTGACTTTTGGAGTCTCATGTAAATTAAAACCACAAGGGTTGATACATGCTATTAAATTTATAATTTATCAGCATTTTATTACAATAACATAAATCATAATATTTATGTTTTTGACTCTTGCTAGTGCTATCTTAGCATTTTTCTGTGGCATTCAAACATGAACTTTGCCAAACAGCATGGATATATCTAAAGTGATTTTTAATAGCAAGAGAATCTAAGAAAGATCTGTTTCTAAGGTTCTGATTAAAAAAATAAACTGTATCCAGAAAAAGATTTAATGAGTATACTTACTTGTTAAAATACATAAAAGAAAAAGATATTCTGTGTAAGAAATCACACCTAGAAGAACAATAATATCAGTTATGTTATTATAAAATATTACTTTATCTTCATATTTATCAAAGTAAAATATTCTAATAGCAATAAACGCTATGAATAAAGAAGTTACAGTTTTAAAGCAGATGCTAAATACTGTTTTAAATGAGACTAATGATTACTAAAAACTCATAGCAAAAGAAGCAGTAAAATTAATTTTACTTTAATTGCTCTACATGCCTCGCTAGAAACCCACACAAAATTCTCATTAACACTCTCAAATACATTGGCAAAATAAGCTAAATTATAATGTTTACTTATAGTTTTAACTTTTAAATTTGTTGCTAGTTTTTAATGTAATGTTTTAATGTAATTTAATGTTTTAACATAAATGAAAAGGTCAGAAATGGTTAACACTGTGAAGTCCTTAATTTTACTTTTTAGTAATACTTGAATAAAACATTTAGACATTCTTGCTTAGAAGTTTGGTTTTTGTATTGTATTTTAAAAATAAAACTCTATAGTTATTACTCTTCTGCTTTCAAATTATCATTATTATTCTTGACAATGCTTCTATTAAATATACTCTAAGAAGTTTTTATTTTAATTAAATGGCTTATACTTTCTGTATATTGCATCCTAAGTTCTCTGTAACCCCATAATTACAAAATATAAAAGCAGCTTATTTAGAGTAAATAAAAATACACATTTTGCTACCTGAATTCTTGCTTTTGGAATATAACACCTCAAACTAGAATTAATGGTTTAATTGATCTTCCTAGCAGATACTAAAAAAATTAAAATCAGGAATAAGTATCTATAATACTTATCTAGATATCAGATAGTTCTGATGTTTAGAAAAGGGTATAAGAAATCCTTAAATAACCAGAGCATGAACTTTAAAACTCCATTTTATCTGATGTTCTTTGAGGTTACCCTCTTTGTTACAAAACAAAGAGAAGAGGAGTCACTATGGAGCAGTTTGTCAGAGACATGAAGGGAACTACCCAGGAGGCCCGAAAGCATTCATTTCCTTCTTTTGTTTATACTAGAATATTGTGACCTATAGACAGATAGTTCTGGTTGATTGCCATGAATGTTATGGGAGAAAGATTCTGGAATGGTCGATGTATACAATACTTAGATTCCATAGGGATCCCCCCACCAAAAAAAAGGGCATAAATGCAGGAAGAAAAAAAAATGGGATCAAGAAATGGACTTGCTCTCTCTACAATCCTATCTCACTGACTGTCATTCTAATTGTCCTGGTCAAACGACCAGGACAACACAAGAGATGTTGGTTGCTATAAAGAATTTTAATAATCGCAATGCATCTTTTGTTTGATAGTTAACTCAAGATTTCCCTCAAGTGAAGGATTACTTAACAGTGGGAGTCCTAATCACGATTATCATAGCAGGCATTCATCTGAAGGACTACACCGTTATTGAGGTGGCTTAATCTACACGGAAGGAAAACAAAGTGGAACTCATAATTTAATAAAAATGGTCAAGGAAAAGAGAAAATCCTGCTGGAATAAACTGTAGATTCCTAATGCTTTCCAATTACAAAAATGGAAAACTGTAAGACTAACTTTTTAATTTATGGTTACCCAGGATAAAAATTAAAATTAAAATAAGTGCTAAGCATACAGGAATGGTGTGACCTTTAGAAACAGAGTATAAGAAAGATGCCAACTAGGTTTCTTTTGAAAATTCAATAAAAAAAAATTTAAGAGAAGTTCATTAAAAGTATTACAGTGTTTAATTTCTGTATCATGATACATTACAGTTAACTGAAACTAAGTCTATATAACATGTGTTTTCATAAATGTTGCACATCAATTTTTTTAAAAACTGCATAACATTTTCTTGCTGGGTAATGTTTTAAGCAGATAAGCATCTTTATTTTAAAATTAATCTTCAACAGCTCTAAAGATTTAAAGTTTCTCTGTTACTTAATTTTTATTAAAAAAAAAAAAGCAAGGCTCTCTGTACTTCTCTATGTCACCTACATTAATGTTTCTGAAACTGTCTGAGCTCATGGATCACCTTGATAATCTAATCAGAATAATAATAGATATGCACTGTCTGAATGGTAGCCATTGGCCACATGTAACATAGCTATTTAAATTTAAAATAATTAAAATTTAATAAAAATAAAAATTCAGTTTCTCAGTTATATTAGCCACATTTCAAGTATCTAACAGTACATTTGTCTAGTGGCTACTATATGAGACAGCACAGAAATAGAACATTTCCATCATTGCAGATAGTTCTGTTGGCACCGAATAGATTCTCTCTTGTGGAAAAAAAATGCAAATATACATATAACATGAGGAGGACTGGGACATGCCTAAACCCAGGACTTCCAGATTAAAACCTCTCCTTAACTAAAAAGAATTTCCTTCTTCCATGCGTTTATTTTTCTCAGACTATATTTGATCCAATTTGCATTTTCCCATGAGATTGAAATTCACTATACTTACCTGATCCTTCTGAGCTGTGAATTTTCCTGATCCTATCATCCGACCCTAAGATCTCAATGGCAATCTTTAAGGCAACTTCCAGGAAAAAAATTGCTAAGAGTTTTTTAAGACAGCCTGGCACAGTTTTCTCAAAGATTTTAAAACCCTATTTATGAAAAGACTAAAATAAAAAATAAGTAAACGTCTCTTCCTTTCAGAGTCTATGTGAACCATGTGGGAACTATTTGAAATTCTAATTCTACTTAACTAAAATATATGAATTATAACTACTCCTTTAAAGTATTTGTCTTCATGCTAAAATAAGTACATTTTCAAACCAATATTGGTTAAAATTGATGAAAAAAGAAAAATATAACTACTTATATGATTTCTTTAATATTTTATTTTATATATTCCTATATTTGAGAATACAAAAAATATATTCATAAGAAACACTCCTTTTTAAGATTAAAAAGATTTTATTAATTTTTTCTATAAATAAGTATTAATACAAAAAGTATACTGGGAAAGAAAACTGCAATGAAAGCTATAGTATATAATTTGATTGCTAGAAAATGTATGGATGAATTAACTTAGATATATGGATATTGATAATAGAGTAGTTTGAAACAGATGGATTTTGCAATGAGTGTGGTCTTTAAAAGAAATATGTTCAAATTTAGCTGCCAAAGAACAATCCAATTAAGTTTTTCATATTAATTATGCTCAGAAATATCTATAATTCCCCAGAAACAAATGGAAGGAAGAAAAACAGACATTTGGAGATCTAGTATTTTTGCAAAATGCTTTCTGTGGGTAAACATATATTTTTCAATATGGTTAAGAAGCAATTTTTTTTTAAACTCTTAAAGTTCATTTTGTAAAAGATTTGGAAGATACAAATTATATAAAAAGTAATATTAAAAACTACGCTTAATCACCCTACCAGGAATAACATTAATACCTAGAAACATTAATATTTTGGTGTTTTTCTTTTCAATTTTTTCTCTATGCATACATAATTTTAAATTTATCTTAGATATGGGAAAATATGTACATGTAAGTATATAAATAATATAGTGTCAGTATTAAAATGCATAAGTACTAAGGTTAACTTACCTCTTTCTTTAAGGTTTCGAAATAGCTTTGATGATCCTTTCCAAACTGGTGGTGTTTCTGAGAGCATCTGATTCAATTCCTATGACAGAAGGTATTACACTACTGATTCATAGGTAAACCACTTACTTATAAAATAAATCAAAAAAGATTTAAATGTCCATGCAAAAAAATTCTCCACTTAAAAGACTTAAAATGGGGGGGAAGGGGGAAGGCGAGGGCAACAAACATAACTTAAACATCTGTACCCCCATAATATGCTGAAATAAAAAAAAAAAAGACCAGAAATGTGGCATTATTTATTCTGATTCTATTTTCTGTGGTTCATTCAACCACAAAACCCAGTCTAAACATAAAACAAATGATCAACATGCCATATTAAATTCAATTAGAGTTACTCAAAATTTCAGATTAATTTAATAACTGGAGGTGAAAACCAAATTAAGATAAAACAGTGAGTGTAACATGTGGAGCCAGTTATAAAGGGATAGTTTTATGAAAGCCATATAAAAAGGTAGATTTCCTTATCAAGGTCAAGATCACCTGGCTTCACATAATGTCTCTTTAGCACTTCTGTACTTATGAGGCGTTGTGGAGAGGAAGAAATAAACAAAGGATTTTGTCAGAAAGGAATGAAGAATATTTTAATGGTGACAAAGAATGATGACATCAGATGAAGTGCAAGGTGCATATTGAGTTATTGTGGTCACTGTTTCAATTTTTTTTTCTAATTTTAATTAAATGTTCAGTAAAGAACACAGACTTCAACTGTTGCTTAGTTTTTGTTTTTTTTTAAATCAAACTATTACTGCTGGTGGAAACTTACTGGGCAGTTTAAACATTTAAATCATTGCTCATATATTAAATCAATTTTGAATTTATTGTATGTATTCTGTAAAAAAAAAAAAACTAAGTGAAAATCATTATTTGGCTAATTGTGAAGAAAAGTGATTAAGGGATTTGGTGAGATAACCAGAAATAATTTGCAATAAAAAAATTAGTCTGCTCAGTAACACATTAACAAACACAGAAACCACTTCTATTTTCAGATCTGATCCCCGCTACTCGTGTGGGTCCCCAACAGTACGAGAATCATCTGAGTCTGTGAGAGATGCAGAATCTCAGTTACCATCCCATACCTACCGAACCACATCCGCATTTTTAACAAGATCTCCAGTTGATTTTTATGCACATTCAAGTTTGAGGAGCATTTCACATAAACCTCTCCTGGTGGACTTGTACCTAAAATGCTTTATGACATTTATAAACCATCTTTGTTTTTTTTTTAATTGCGAAGCTGAGTAGCAGGAAAATAAAGAAATCTTTGGAATGCCAAAGGCAGTAGCAGCATTTTCAGGGGATCTATGGGCTCCTTGAAGCCCACCTGTGGATTCTTGTGTTTATGTCCTTCCTGGTGTTACATCTGCACTGCAAGTACCAGATGCCACCAGGTGACCAGTGGTATCTGATTGGGGCGGCAAGGGCAAAGAGGTAAGAACTCGGCATGAGCAGCAATGAGAAGCTGGGATATTTACGATTTAGGCAACAGTACACTCAAATATTTTTGTTACAGTAATAGAATTAATAAAACATTTTGAATACATTTTATATAGCTTAATTTATACTATCTCTGTTGTATTATAACTGAAAATTATTAAATATTAACTTGATCTTTCCCCATTTTAACTGTTTTCATGTCTTGTCATCTGTTCTTGCTTAAACTCAGCTAGAGCTTGAGACTGTAAAATCATAGCTACCTTTTACTGAGTATCCTCTACGTGCCTGACAATGGGTTCGTACAGTTTCTCATATAATTCTAAAAACAATCCTCATTATGCATATTTTACTGAGACTTAAAGTGGATAAGTAACTCACCCAAGGCCACACAGCTAATAAATGGCAGAGCCAGGTCCTTACTGACTCCAAGCAGTTTGTTTTAGTAATAACCTAGTTCCACCTGGTCTAGGTCATTCAATCAATACGTGGACCTTCTTTGTCTTCGCTGCTAACTTTAAGGACTTAAAAAATTTATTAAAGTCTTTATATTTCCATTAATGTTGGGAATCTCTCCCCACTCCCAGTGCCTTCCTTGGTCTCTTATATATAATAGTGCTGTATAATAAAGAATCTGACTGGCCTTTGTCTGTGGTTCCTGTGAAGGAGACTGTAAATCCTTGGATCATACCTGAGTTTATGCTAAGGAGATGATTTAGGATGGGGGCTGGGCATGATTAGAGGATTGAGGGTTTGAGCCAGCCCGACCTCTAGGGAGAGAACAGGGACTAGAGAATGAGCTCAATCACATGGCCAATAATTTAATCAATAGTGCCTATATAATGAAACTCCAGTACAAATTATGGACCCCAAGTTCAGTGGAGCTTTGAGACTGGTGAACACATTGACGTACTAAGAGAGTGACACCCTGATTCCACATGGAGAAGGCACAGAAGCTCTATGTTCAGGACCCTCCTAGACCTTGCCCTCTGTCTCTTCATTTGGCTAGTCTTAATTTGTATCCTTTTTACAATAAAACCATAATCATAACTTTGGCATTTTCCTGAGTTCTGAGTCATTCTAGCAAATTATTATTAAATTATTAAACCTGAGGGGAGTTGTGGGAACCTTCCAGATTTGTAGACAGCAAAGTCACAGTGTGGGTGGCCTGGAGCACATACTTGTGGTAAGCATGTGAAACGAGGGCAGTCTTTGTTGGGCAGGCCCTATGGCCTAAAGCCTTTGGAATCTGACACTAACGCTGGGTGGTTAGTGTCAGAATTATATTTCAGTATCGCAAGTAGATACAAAATAGATATTTGTTGGATTAAATTCAGTTTTGATTTTATGGACCCTTAATAAGGTCTCTGCATGTTAAAGAATCGCCACTCTGTATTATTCTGCAACTTGCTCTTTTATGCAGTCTTATGTTTTCTAGGTCTGTTCATGCTGATACACATAGCTCTAATGTACTTATTCATTTTAACTCTGTATTTCTCCATTTGTTCTTCATATGTCTACTTCACATTTCTTTTATCCATTTCCCTAATGACTGACATTTATTGTTTCCAAATTTTTGCTCTTACAATTGATGCTTCAGGAAACATGTATAGGATTCCTGGTACAAACATGAAACATATTCTCTAGTATATATATCCAGAAGTAGGATTTCTCATACGAATTTTCAATTTTATTAGGCATTGCCAAGATTTTTCTTAAAAGTGAAAATGCCCATTTATGTTCTCACCTGGTTCCTTCTTGTTGTCTTTGCTAATTATTGCCATTGTCAGATTTCTGGAAGCTAATAGTGTGGTGGGTGTGATATAGTATCACATCATTGGTTTAATTTACATATCCTTGGTTACTAGTGAGGTTGAGTTCCTTTATATATATTTATTGGCCATCCTAGCTATGTTTGTCCATTTTTTTAATTGAGCTGATTTTTTATAGTGATTTATAGAAGTTCTATATGACTAAAAGACTTTTTTTTCTGTTAATATATTGAAAGCATATTCTGCTATTCATCATACATCTTAACTACTTTTAACATTGTCGACATTGTCTTTTGATGCCAAAGTTTTTAATATTTAGTTTTGTAAAATTTACGGTAATTTCCCTTGAGTTTTGTTTTGTGTGTCTTGTCAAAAAAAAAAAAAAACCTCATGTCCCTCATTTTTGCTTTTAATCATTTAAAATTTTTGTCACAAATAAGAACCTAATGTGTATCTTCCATTTTAGTAGATAACCAAATTGTTTTCCAAAGTGGTATATCAATTTACATTTGCATATGAGATTAACCATTGATCTACATCCTCACCAATACTTAGAACTGTTTACCTTTTTAGCTCTGACAATCTGGAGGATAAAAAAATGTCACCTTGATGTGATTTAATTTGCAAAAAAATGTTATAAAATATATATAAGATATATATTAAAAATTTTATGTATATATATATAAAATTTGTATATATGCATGCATTTGTATACCAAGAGCTTTAACTTACCTGTTTGGAAAGCGACTTCCATGTTTTAGCAACTAAAATAAACAAACATAAAATAATTAGATAATAAATACTTCATGTAATATATATCCACATTCACTAACCATCTAGAACTATAACTCATAATCAAACTTTTACGTCCATAAGGCAAAGTTTTTTTTAACCTCAAAATCTGGGTATAAAATATGATCTTACTTATGTTATGTACTTGTTTTATATACTATATACTATTTATAATAAATAACAGTGAAATAGGAAACACTTTTCCACAACTACATTATTTTAATTTGGGGCTTTCTGGATTTATAAAGTAAATTAACTTATTCCATGTTAAACATCCCAGGGGCTTAAAAGCATAAACAGTGATGTTTATAAACATTCATACTAGAATATAAAATAATATTAACACACAGAAATTATTTTAAGTTGTTACTCATGATCTTTGCTATTACAGTATCCCTGAATATAATTCACAGGTCAGGTCTCTTTAGGGTGAAGGAGAAGGATGGTGGCAAAAGAGAAAAAGAGATAAAAGGGAGAGCAGGTAAAGTGAGAGGGCAACTCCTGCCCTGTTTTTCATTCCCTATAAACAGTTATAGGGAAGAACGTCTCCAGAATAAGAGTCTTATAGTTGAGTGAAATAATCTGGAATCACTTTCTTTTTCTGATTCTTCCTCACACCCCCGAAGATCTCAAACACTTTAAGTCTTACAATGTTGAGGCAAATGTGCAGTCATTATTACTGTTTCCTTGGCTCAGATTTGAACACTGTAAATATCTAATGCCTGCCTAAAAATTATCTCCAGGCTTATATGTGAGTAAATCCTATAACACAGCTGCCTTAGGAAACTGGTAAACATGATTTCAGCTAACTACAATAATGACAGCTCATTTTTTTCCTACATGGCGATGGGACTATTTCTGTATAATTAATAGTATATTATATCAAATTCAAAATTACACAAAAGCAATTTTTTTGCCATGTAACTTTCTCTTTTTTTAAGCAATATAACTCACTTTAACATCAAAGGAGAAGAAATATGTTTCTAAAGATAGATTTCTTCTCTATGTAGCAACAACATCCTTCCTCTACCCAAGATAATTTATACAAACATGTCATCAAGTGATTAGAATCACATTTCTATAAATTAGAATTTAATATGTAACCTTAACTATGATACTGTATACACTCATTCTGCAAAGACTTTTCTTTTAGCAATGAACAGAACAACTTGAGATTTATTATTCTGTTGCTCCTGAAATATAGCAGTAAGAAAAGAAGAAAAATAAATGGTACAAAAGTACATGCACATACTCTTATGCAATGTTCAGAAGCTATTTATCAAAAGAGGAAGTTAGACATACTCTTGAGTTTTGTAGGGTTTATGAGATTTCCATGGTAAATTATTCACAAAAGACATATTCATTCTGCCGGAAATGTCACCATGTTCAATATTATTAGCTGTTTTAATAAAGACTGAGGGCCATTAAGATTGTTCTTCAAAGGATTTTCTAACTTTCTAAATTCCTTATTTCATATGAAGTTACTACATATATAAATATAACTTGGGTGGAGAGGGACTTCAATTCTATTGGAAATATTTTATTTCTTAAGCTGTAAGTTGATGTGCATTATATTTTTAAAACTTTTTTGTATTTCTGAAATATTTAACAATATATTTTTAAAAATCTAAATTAAAATAATTTTTGATGCTACCTGAAAATAATCAATTACTGATTTTAGTTCTAGAAAGGAGAGTCACCTTTTAGGTTCTATTTAAGTAGGTAAAATAAGAAATTTTCAGTTATCAAAAACTAAATTATATCCAACAATCAGATATATATCCCAATTAACATTTATTTGAACTACAATTATTAAGCAAATATTTACACAGCTTATCATTTTTCTTATTGAATATCATCATAAAATTACATCAAAGATTTTTTTAAAATCATGGTTATGAATTCACATGATGATAATGACAACAGATACCAACATTTATTAAATATTTACTGTAATATACTATGCACAGGTAATGTACTAAGCACAATTGATTCATTTAAACCTAAAAAAAGGTCATGAGGTTGTTATTGTTTTTACAAACGAGGAAAAATAAGATTAAATAAATTAATCAAGTTTTCAAAGCTAGTAAGTACCAAGGTTTAAGGACAAGTCTGTCTAATTTCATTATGCTACATTTTTATGTATCTGATTTAACATTCAGTCCATGAAGCGTTTTTTTATTCTGAGGCAAATATTTCTTTTTAATACTCCATATTTTCAAAACAGTTTTTACAAATATCTTGACCTTTTATGATTGTTCTTAATGACGTTTTTAAAATGTGGTTATAAAATGTCCTGTGCAAATTTTTTATAATAAAAAATAGGGTTTTACTACAAGGTACGGTTTTGGAATACCTATTGGAAGAATTACCACAAAAGTTATTTCCAAAAAGTGAGCTTCTAGGAAATATATTATGAAGAAAAAATTCTAAAAAATAATGAACTAAAAAATTTCAAAATATGAAATTATAAAGTATCACTTAAAGAGTAACTTCTTAAATATAAATTTGACAAAAAATTAGAGAATTTGGTATAAAACACCATTTAATATTCTCGGAAGTCCCTTCCTTCAAAAAATATTTATTATATACTTACCATGTGCCAGATGATCACATTCTACCCTGCAGGTGGTTGTTTCTGTATTTTATTTTCTCCTATAACACTGTAAGTTTCTTGAGTGCAGGGACTTTGTATCCCTCTTAGTACACAGAAAAGACCCTTAACACATAAGTAGTAGTATACGTATTAGATACATTTTTATTTAATTGATTTGGTACAATGTGGATTCTTTGTATTTAGGATAGATTTAATAATTTTTTAATCTAATAAAAAGTAGCATTCCATGCAACTGACCATTCTAGCCATTTTCCTTAACTTGTATGACTCCTTATTCTTACGATTTTCTTCCAGTCTCTGGACACTTCTATGTCCCTTTTTGAGGCTCATTCTTTTCAAGCCTTTTGTATGTCTATTTTTTAAAGTACAGGAGTTCTTCAAGGATTTGATTGGTCCTTGGTCATCTCTATTCTTTCTTTTTTTTTTTAAAGTGCAGGAGTTCTTTCTCTCTCTTTTTTTTTTTTTTTTTTTTTGAGACACTGCCTGGAGTACAGTGGTGTGATCATAGCTTATTGCAGCCTCAAACTTCTGGGCTCAAGTGATCCTCCTGCCTCAGCCTTCTGAGTAGTTGGTAGTACAGGCATGTGCCACCATGTCTGGCTAAGTTTTCTTATTTTTTGTAGACACAGAGTCTCACTATGTTGCCTAGACTGGTCCTGAACTCCTGATCTCAACTGATTATCCTGTCTCGGCCTCCCGAAGTGCTGGGATTATAGGTGTCATCTATATTCTTATGTTATACTGCTTCCCTAGGCAATTTCATTCATACACATTGCATTAATTATCAATGATGCACAGAAGAATCCCAAATATATACATCTCCCTCTCCGCTGATCTTCAATGGAAATAATCCAAAGCATCAAAATTTAGTTCATTAAAAGCTAGTTTCCAAAGTAGCCAATTTGTCAAATTATTGAGGATTTATTTTAAGGTTAATTTTTGCCACATTCCTGCCTCTGGGGAAAAAGTGACTATAATCATTCTGATCTAACATAAAGTATTTATTTGTGTGAAGTTTGAAGCAGATATAAAACAACTGATTATCCGGTACAATGATTTTTAGTGAGTTATCTTTTGGTGAACTGAAATGATGATTAAGAAGCAGTCCAACTCTTCCTTTTTCCTACTACCTGTATCTGTGAGGTAGATTTTCTTCATAAACTTCATGGAAAAGACCCAGATTGTAATAGATTGAATACAAAAGCAGAAGAGAATCCAGATGTCTTCTATTAAGTCAGATACTAAGAAACTTGCAAAAATGTACATAATGCTAAGAAGTTTGAGAACCACTGCTCTAAAGCACGGAAAGGTAAGAAACAATTAAACTATATTTGCACTGCAGAAGTTAAGACAAATGCAGAAAAGATACAGGTAGAATTCTTGTCCAGCGCTAACTTCAAAGCCAGTCTTCTTAATTACTCTGTTCAGGATGGATATAAAAATAAATAGGCAGAACATAAATCTTTTATAAAGATATCAAGACCAAGGTGGTGTGCAAGTTTGATATACTGAGAAAGACAGAGGAATAGAAAGTTACTTTAAAGAGAAGAGATACGAATAAGAGTTTATAAGAAATAATAGTCTGGTAAGATTGTATAGCATAATATCTTTTGAAATATCACATTACTCAGTTCTAAAAAACTTACACTGTTCGATATTTTTACAAACTAAAGATTAAAAAATCTTAGAAAATTATTAAGATAATTTTTAAAATATACTTACATTTGGGCTCATCCATTGTAACAGCCAGAATAAAATCATATGGAGTCATGAATAACTGTCCTTCACATTCTATAGAAGCAAATAAACGAAATCGCCTCTCCCGAGATGTAGCATAGAGGTCTAAGTCTTCAATGTCTGTTCTCCCAACAGCAACCTAAAGTTAAGGCAGCAAATAAATTTGGACTGTGTGAAATATCACCTCCTTTTAGAAGGTAAAATGCTTTTAATTATTTTGAAAGTGAATTAACAGTAAATGAAGAAGTGTGAAAATATTTTGTCTTCTCAAGAACCTTAATCATTTTATAAATAAATTATTCACATAAATAAAATGGATTAATGCTCAAAAGATCCTACGATGAATATCATTAAAGGCTTGAAGGTTTTAAATTGACACTTTGAAGAATTTGTGATTTTTTTTAGTTTATCACTTAATTTCAGTCTTACAGAACATTAAATTATGGAGCCAGTGGTATCTCTAGGCAGAATACCAACACTTGCTGAATGCCTACTATACACTCTGTACAGGCTAATTTTTTTGATTAGAAGTTTATGCATTAAATTCCATAAATTTTCTAAAAGAAGAAAATAGAACCCTGATAGGCTGCTCATGAATACCACCAAGGAAACCATTTAGTGGTAATGCTTAGACTGGAAGTGAAATTGCTAATTCTAGATCATTATAGTATAAATGCCATCAATATTCATTCTGAATTTTGCCTAGAGTTAGAGTTTGCCTAAAATTAATAGAATTAGGTGTGTATATGTATGGGGGGGAAGTCTCTTTCCTTCATTTCATAACCTTTCCTTATAGACAATTTTCTACTGTTATTTACTCTCTTTAAGTAAATAAATTTATTTTTTAATAAGAGGATTTTCTTCCTGGTCACAAAAATAATGCATAGCTATTATGTACAATTTAGAAGTTTTTAAAATTTATAAATATAAACCAATTTTATTTTGGTTTTGGCAAAAAATAGAGTTATATCATATATCCTGTTCAATAATCTGATCTTTTTTACTTATCAACATATCAGGGCCATTTTCCCATGCCACTATACATTCTAGTAGTTATGGTATACAATTGGAAGATAGAATTTTAAAAAATATGGCTGTAATTGTTTGGCTTTCTTTGTGGCAAAAATGGAATTATACTATACATACCATTCAGTAATCTGATCTTTTTTACTTAATACTTCAGGGCTACTTTCCTATGTTACTATTCCAGTAGAAGACCTTTTTTTTTTTTTTACTAACTGTGTAATATTCCATAGTAAATGTTTGTAGCATAACAGAAACAATTCCACAGGGTTCGATACTCAGGTGATTTCTAATCTTTTACTATTACAAAACAATGGTATGATGATCAGCCTTGAAAATATTTGGTAATATCCATAAATAATTCCTTGGGATAAATTCTTAGGAATAAAATTGATTGGTCAAACAAAACCTTTTTGTATATACTATCAAATTGCCTGTGGAGCGTTTACAGCAATTTACATGACTATCAACAATACATAAATTACATTGTCACACATTTCATAAAAAAAATATTTTTATTAGAAAAAATCCCCATTTAAGGTAACAAGCTTATTATCTTTATTGTTTAGACTTTGTCTATTAAGTTAGAATGCAGATTGTGTACAAACTATTAAAATTACTTATACAGCTAATAACTTGGGAAGTCATAACAAAACAATCCATAAGAATGTTCAACAAGGAGACTACATTTTTTATTTCTAAATTATACTTTCTTAAATGAAAAGCCAGGTGAATGATTAATCTTTTCCACCATTCTGAAGACTACGACTTTTCAAAACATTACACAGCAGTCAAATAAAAACTAAAAGAAAATTTCACTTCCCATTTTTTAATGGCATGTATAAGAAATAAAATATATGGTCTCTGCCTTTAAGAAATACATAATCTATACAGAAGGGCAAATACTAGCTGGAGAGACAAAATGTACAAACACAGAGAAAGAGAATGAGTCAAGTCCAAGTAAATAGAAGAAAAGCACTATAGGTTGAGGTTAATGAGAAAGCTTCAAGAAGAAGAAAATATAAATTTTCATGTCAGGAAAATATACAAACATTCTAGCCTTATATAGTATATTTGCAAGATGGTAATGGTCTTCCTGGAGCAGAGGATTTGCATTCAGTTTTAGGAGATTTGTAGGTGGAGCAAAGACAAAAAGAAAATGATGGTTTAGAAAGATAAAGCAACCTGGTACCAGAAACCAGCTGGCTCAGCAACATATTAACAACAATTGCTTCAGTAATCCATAGGTATCGGGAAGTTGTTTTGGCTGTCACGGGTGAGGCACGGAACACTAAACAACTCGATGGTAAAAATGGGCAATAATCTCCCTGAATAGTCCTCAGGGATCGGACTATCATCTTAGTCCCCTTGTATACATATATCCCAGGGGTTTCTTTTTCCTCTCAGGGTAGGGGAACCAATTTTGTCTGTGATCACAGTTTCCTTTTCTGTCTTTTTCTTGCTAGGCCATTTCCCTGGGCCTAGGTGATTCCAATCAACCATGATATATTTCTAGTGAATTTAATGGAGGACCACTCAGCCCACAGCTCCTGCTGTTTTAACATCACAGTCTGAAGCTATGCCTCGTCTGACGTTCTGAATCACAATTTTTGGTCTATAACATCTGTATCTACTATGACCTAATATGGACTTGATCTGTGTCCTCCTCTGCCTCTACCTCGTGCTGCCATGACTGCTCCTGAGGTGCCTGTGTTTTCTCATCAAACTCTCCTACCTCAAGCAGAGTCTACCAATGGCCCCAGCATGCCAAACCTGCCTGACCACCGCGGCTGGGAATTCGATCCACCTTCTATGAGCTCGTGCTGACAAGGCCTCCTTCTCCTTTACCTCTCCTAACTATCAATTAACAAAGCCTCTGGGTTCCCCTCTGATTTCTCACACCCACCCACTGTGACCACCTTTGTTCAAACACTCATTACTACTTCCCTGTAGTTTTACAGTAATGGCCTAACTCATTTCTATCTCTAATCCTGAGAAAACAAGAAAACAAGCAGAACCTAGAGAAGTTTTCATTCTTTAACCACCCGAGTAAGGGTATGAGAAGAAATCTCACCATGTAGAGTTAAAGGTTTTCATTAAAACTCCACTGCATGAATTCCACCCGTTGCTGCCTTTGCAATAGTGCCCACCCTTTGCACCTTGATATCAGGTGGTGAGCACAAGTCTAACACCACCTTAAAAGAAGGTCTGGGGAGATGTTTAGGAATGAATGGCTTGTGCTCCTTATATCCTAAAAGGGAAGAATATGACTTGTGTCTTTTAAAAGAGATAGCCAGAGCCTGGTGCTTACCAGGGCTTTCCAGTACTGCCGACTTGTTGCTTCCTCCATTGTCTCTGCTCGCTTTAGTATAATAAATCACACAGTCTAATAAAACACACCGGTACTGCTGAGATGAAACGTGAGCTGGTAAAAAGTGAAGAAAGATTCCCCCATGACATCCCAGTAAACCGGCCTGATCCCAGAACAATCTACTCATCATCAAGGAGGACTGGGCTCATACGGTTGGAGTATGGGATGGACGGGAGAGCAGAACAGGAAATCAATACTTGGGTTGATTTTAAAATTCTCTGTTCTCTTCCACTTTACTTATTTGTCTCTTTCTACTCAAATGCCATAGTGTTTTAATTACTATATTTTTTGAGTATGTTTTGACATTAGGTAAAACAATACTGTCTTACTGTCAACCTTTTAAAAAATAATTGTGATGACTGACATGTAATTTTCTCTTCTAGATAAACTTTGAAATCGATGTGACAAGTTCGATTTTAAAAATTCTACTGGTATTTTGTTTGGAAGGATATCGAATTTTGGTTTAATTTAGGGAGACTTGACAGTCTCACAATATTGATTTTTCCAACATGGGAACACAGATGTCTATTTATTCAAGTCTCCAACTATGGCTTTCAGTAAAGTTTTGCAGTTTTATTCATATAAGTTTCAAACAAACCTTTTACAGTGTCTGTGAAATTTGAATTGGGAATAGGATCTTTCATTTCTATTACATTTTCAATTGCTTCTTTCTGATGTATGGGAAAGCTATTAATTTTAGTATATTTGCTTTATATCCAATCACCTTATATTTCTTCATTAATTTTAATAACTTTTTCTCTAATTTTCTATGTACATAATCAAAAATTCTTTCAAAATAGGGACAGTTAAAACTTTTCCATTTCAGTATATACCACATTTTCATTGTCTTAATTGTTAGAGGTCTAGGTCTATAAAAATGATGTTGAATATTATCAGTAATATTAAGCATTCTTATTCTCTGTTTTGAAGAGGATGCTTTAATGAATTGCCAGTAGAAGCAATGCTTGCTGTTAGTTCTGATAATTATCCTCTACCTCGTATCAGGAACAGGTATTTACCTTGTCTCCTTTGTTCACCAAAAAGGAGTTTAGAGTTAGAACGGTCCTTAGAGATCACTTAGTCCTCTTGTTTCTTCACCTTTTTGCCAAAATAGAAAAATAAATATCGGTCCCCAAACAAAAATTTAAAATGTGTTGGGCAAGAAGAAGCATTAATAGAAATCCCCAAACAAAAAAACTCAAATTGTATTGGGCAAAAACTCTATTATTTATATAACCATTTAACTATGTATAGTTTCCAAGATGAATGAATATCTAACATCAACTAATGAGCCAATGTAAACTTCTTCATTCATTCAACAGATACTTTGTGTATGTCTGTTATATATTAATACAAATGAATTAATTATAAAATATTAATAATTAGTCAATTGGAAAATTACTTACATTATCTAAAACTGTTTTAGGGACAAATACAAATAAATAAGCTTGGTTTAATCATGTTCTGCTTACATATGCCTAACTATTAATGCTTGCAAACCTTTGAAGAGTCCATATGCTTATTTCTCTGCAGTTTTGTCAACAGATTGTTTTCTTAGTGAATGATCTGATAGCATAGGGTGAAGAATTCAGTAAATTTTTACTATGATACGTTCTGACCAAGTTAAACTTCACGTGTAGAGAAGGCTGGTTTGGCTCAGTCCGTGAAGCTCTGCCCAGCATACCTGATCTATTGGAACCTCTGAGCAAAGGGGCAGCAGCAGGCAGCAGACTACCAAAGTGCCAGAAGGACCCGCAACCTTTAGGAGATTTAGCTTTGCTTGTGAACTTTCCAAAGTTTAAAAATCTAAACCCTCTGGAGTTTTAACATCACTATTATGAACACTCAGAAACAACCACCAATAAAAAAAAAAAGGTGGAAAATGATATCAAACCAGTTTACTAATCCTCTCCTCAGTCTTGCTTGCCTACAAATGACAATAATCTTGTATCATGTTAATGTTCTGGGCCTTTTAAAAAACAAATACAGCCATTTTTCTGGAGCACACCAAATCTGTGATTCTGTGATTAGGAATATAATCCTTATATTACAAGGAACAGGTTAATACAAGCACACCTGTATTTACTGATTGATCTACTTTATTTTAAATACCTTTTCTGCTTACCTAAATTCAATATATCTTTTAAAAGTTAATTTCTAAAGCCTAAATTCAACCTAAAAATCTTTCATTAATATGTATTATTTTAGTAAATGATACTTTTTGCATCTCAAATTGCCAGTACAGTAGAAACTCATCAGTAAGTATAATGTACCAAAGGCCAATGGGGAAAGCTAACCTGAAAGCCAAAAAAACAATGATATTCATTTAGTTATTAAAACATTAATTGCTAAAATGAAAATCATTATTATCAATTCCATATCATGTGCTTGAAAAAAAGTCTTTCAAAAGTGAGGAGACCATTTATGAACTGCAGGGAACAGACTAAGAGGAGTTACAGAAGTCACAGTTATTTAAGAAAAAGTCTTAATTTCTACAGATGACAGTCAAACTAAAAAACACATATTTGGGAGGTAACTGTTAGGAAATATTAACGGTACAGAGAAAGCCCTTAAGCCTATAATGGCTACAAAGAGAAATACATCCTCTCTGAGAAGCTGGAGGACAGAAGCAGCACAAATGGAGTTGCAGATTGAGCTAGCTCAGCTTCTAAGAAATCATCTCTCCAAAGTAAACACAACACAAACTTTGCATGCTCCATCTTTCCAGAGATGTCTCTTTAAAATGGCTATTGTAAGGTGCAATCCTTCCTCTGCATGTACTCCTGACTTTGTCTGGATGTTTTTTGGTATTATCAGCAAACCTACTGAGGAAGCTTTTAAATGTAGAAAGACTGAAACATAAATTTTTGTTAGGTTGTTAAGTAGTACATTGAATCATGGATGTTATCAATTTTTAAAATTTGCTCTAATTATAATAAAAATTCTTAGAGATTGAATAGAATTAATATTGCTTGTACCCTGAATTCTTGTTTCTATCAGTCCTTGGAACCAATCCTGTTCCAAGCTGGAGGTAACCAAATACTCTCAGACCAGAGATTTGGGTATTGCCTGTCCTGTTCTGAGAACAGAAACTGAGCTCCTGATTTGCTCTCTACCCTTAGAACCGATCCTTCCCTTTTTCCCAATTTTAGCACCTGGGTTCCCACCTGTCAACCTGTGCGTGAGACCTCTTCCTGAAACTTCAGAGGTTCCCCCTGGAACTGTAGTGCATGCTTACCCACCCACCCCAGTGCTTGGTGTTAGGCTGCTACTTACCAAGTCTCCTTAATGCTTCTTTTTAGACTCTGTCTATTGTAGAGCTATGCTAGTTATCCACACATTCAATGGTTATTTACTGCTATAAATTCATGAAATCAACTAAGCTAATACTAACCAAAGTCTAGGCCTAACCTGTTCATAGAAATAATAAGTCTAATTTCCATGTGTGCTTGGGATGAGCTCTGGAAACTGTAACGGTCTCTGAGCTACAGCCAGCTCCGAAAATATTTTAGATCTACTTCAGTTCCCTGCTTAGCTTTGCAATTTCTGTGGAAGTGAGCCCTGATACCTTTCCAGTTATTGCCAAGAAGATAAATCTGTGTTCCATATAAAATGGAATATGTGATTCTTTTGCTCAGACTCTCAGGAAGGCCACCTGCCAGACAACTTCTGCTGCCACGCCTTCTCTACTATATAAACTACTGTTCCAAATCAATCCTAATTAAATCACATCCCTTGTAATAACATATCTTAGATTTTGACAACACAGCTTCTCTGAGAGCCAACACTGTACTTCGGATTAATCCTAGTTATTTCCTTCACATATCCCTATTATATATCATTTGTACTCCTTTCCCCCATTCACACTGGGTTGCAATCATCTGTTTACATATCTGTCTCTGCCATTCAATCATTAATTCCATGAGAAGAGCAGTAAGTTCTTACTTTTATAGTCCCAGTGATTAATATACTGCCCCATATATATGAGGCTTAGTAAATGTTTACTTCATGAATAAATGAATGCTTGTGGATGAAAAGACAATTGGCAACTAGATAATATGCAACCAAAGGCATACTGCATCTTGGTCAAACGGCAGTTTAGGACAACTAGAAGGTTTTTGATTCCAAACTAGGCATTTAGTCTGAGAAAATAAAAGAGAATCTAAAGCTTTAGTGAGAAAGGCACCACATTATAACTTACGGTATAGATCTTTTAAAAGTTGTTCGAACATGTCATCTTTAAAACTAATGTTGATTATTGTTTAAGTTTAACTGCTGCAATAAGAAGGCTTATGAAATTTATTTTTTATTTTAATAGAGTAAAATTCTGGTTAAAATGATTCTTGTAAGCAGAGATGCAGGCAAAAGCAACTGTGGTTTGAAGTTTGGAACACTCAATTCTCAGGCACTCCTCCCAAGTGATTACAACATATAAAAACTACATAATATTTCAGTTGGCTTCTTTCAGTTATAAACTGTCAGTTCTTTTCTACAGCAAAGAATAATTTTTGCTTCCATAATATCTTTCCAAAAAGGATTAATGGAATTCACAAATTCTTCTAAGTTTCGAAGACACAAATAACAAGTCAAATGGTCAGTATATCTGGGAGGAATTTTATCAGTATATGCATTAGGAAAGGCCAGAAAGAGGAGGATACAGCTTTTCAAATCTGAATAAATACTTGGAGCTCTAACATAAGAGAAGGTAGATTATTGCTAGAGAAAGAGACGAACATAAATATGACGTGGAAGAGGCTCAAATTTGGTAGGACTATAGGAGGAGCTACACGCAGGATTACAGGAGGGGGCAGCAGTGGAGGTCATAAGAAGCCAGAACAGGAAAAGTATGGGAGACGTAGCATATGACTCACTTGGCACAATCCTGAACCAAGTACAAGACCCAGACCGTGGCTCTCAGCCAGGAATAACGGTGATACGCAGAGGTTCAGGCAAATTGGCTGAAGTCCACTATTCAAAGAACAGATAAGTAGATCAAGTCAAGAGGAGCCTGGATTCAGGAAGAAGAAATGTAGTCCCCAGGGAATTGGCATAAGGTTACTAGGGTCTTTTAAGTGACCTCATATGGTACGAATCCAACCACAGAGGATTAGGATATAAGACTGGGGCTAATTCACAGTGATCAGTTAACACTAACAATGTCCAAGTGGCCAATTAGCCATTAATCTGAAGCTCCTTATATTCTCCTGTAGGTCTTAGAGTCTGCGGTGAGGCTGAATCTACAGGTGGGCAGTTAGGTGAACTTTCATACCAGGAAAATATGAGAGACCAGTGAAGCTGACAAAGTTAATTCACCTTCATCAAAAAACAATCATCTCCCTTTGAAATGATCAAAGCCTTCACCAATTAATCCCTTCCCTAGATAAAGTGGGCTAAATTCCTCAAATGTAATGGCTCCAACACAACAGAAATGTGTAAAACATACCAGGACTGAGGTTGGGGTGGGACCAAGAAGCTCTGCTTCATGCAGTCCTTCAGAGACCAGGGTGATAAAGACTCTGTCTTTACCAACCAGGGGAAGTGAAGCAGGGAAAGGCAGGGAAGCAGTTCGTGTGAGAAGCTTTTACAGGCCAGGCCTAGAAGTGGTATAAATCACTTCTGTTCACATTCAAATGAGGAGAACTTAGTTCACATGGCCTCACTTAAGAGCAAGGTACTGCTGGAAAATGAAGAAGGGCTGAGCATATACATCCTAACTATTATGAAGAAAGAAAAGAAATTAAGGCCAAGAGCTTGCAGTCTCTGTCATACCAACTTTGAGTAACAACATCAAGGACTCATGGAATTCTAAGGACTAAGGAGAAAAATGTAAGAATTATACGTTTGAGAAAGACCTGGAGAGTCTCACTTCCAAAACAAACCACATTTGTAGGTTAAAAGCCTCATCATGGAGGTAACACTTTTAAATCACCTTCACTAATTTTTCAGGAAACACTAAACTGCTGTGAGGTCGACACTGTCACTGAGGTCGACAGTTCCACACATTTTTATCCTCTGCAGACTCTCTCTCTTTCAAATGCTTAGCTACAGCCATCACTGCCTTGAAATTTAATTTTATTTGCACTTGGACTCTTCCTGGCTTTATTTTTCCAAATTTGGCAAAATGCTTTTGCAACCTTTTCTCAAAACATCGCATTAAGATTAAGGAAACATTTTGGTCTGGTTCTCGCCCTTGAATGTTGAGAGATGCTGAGTGTAAACAGATGTTTTCTACTTCACCTCCACAGATCTAGGAGATGGAACAGTAATTACTATTACTGTCCTATAGTTTAGTTTACAAAAACAGAATTCAACTTTCTATAGGGAACAAGATTGTGGTCTTCAAATTTCTCTGTAATTATAAAACTGAGTTATTACTAAACTAAATTTGATGACAGATTGCTATACTCAAAATATCCAACAAAAACAACTAAAAACTCTAAATCTAAAATCTAAGTAATAGAAACAAATATAAAATTCCTTGCAAATACATATACAGACCAGTTTGAAATTCTAAAAACTTCACTTCTTCTATAAATATAGTGAAATTCACTCTGAAAATATCATCAAAATTCAAAATAATGAAACTATAGCACACATGGTTTTGATAAATATTACCTATTAAGTGTAATACAATTACAATTTCTTGGCTTCATATGGGCATATTATAACTATTAAAATTTTTACAGCACTATTTTTTACAGAATAAGAAAATAGATATTGTAAGTTTAAGGTATCACTGTAGTATTTTTAGATATGGCAAATTTTGTTGAAGAAATAGAATTTTCCATATCAAAAAGATCTTGCAAAGCTCTTATTAAAAACCGCCCAAGCACAGATCTCAGAGTTGGCACATGAATTATCTTATTTGTAAGTGGGAGGCCACACAGTAGAAAGATGATAGCATAGAAATCTAAAGTAGAAGAGAATTTAAATTTGCCTTTTCTTATGACTCCTTCTAGGAAATTATACCTTACACTTTCTAGGAAATTATTTTATGGGAATTACTTCATACTCTTTTCACGTTTGCTAAAAATATTTAGGGCATCTTCTTTCTAGCTCTAGAAAGCTCTACTTTTTCTGTTTTTTATAAGGAATTTGTGAGCGACAAGCTAGAGCTTTAATCTCAGTTTTCCTACTTATAAAAATGGAGAATTTATGTGGAAATAAAATAATGTACATAATTTATTCAGAAAAATAACTAATGATCATTTTTAGGTAACTGTGAAGATCCTTCAAGTCATGCTGGCAGAATTAGGATGAGAAGCTTAAGAGCGGTAGAAATGATAAAAGTTGCTTTTTTTTTTAATTACTTCATCTTTCCAAAAGAAATAAAAATATTTTGTCAATGCAATTATCTTCTCTGGAATTTCCAAACTCAGACCTTTGCAGCTAGTACTTAGATGTTACTTCTTAACGTAGTGAAACTAAGGGCCTTCAGGCAACAACAGAGTACATCATTATCCTTCCTATGAATAACAGAAAGCAAAGGTTCACTGCCAAGGCACAGTCTCATGTTACTTCAGGTCAGCAATTCGAAAATTTACTCTGCGGTAAGGTCTGGTTTTCCCAGGGAGGCAAGATTAAATGCCAGATAAAGGATTCACTACTTGACAATTAGAGAAACTGATGCCTACAAGCAGATAATACCCTGCAGAGGTAACTTGAAACAATTATATCAATTATCTAAACATTGCACAATGCATTACCTTTTAGCAAGATAAAGAAATAGAGAAATGAGAATGAAGAATGAAAGAAAAAAAAAGAAAATCGATTTGTATTAACCAAAACTACTTATATTACTCACCTGTATTAGTTTCTTTTATATTAAATAAAATCAACACTAAATTTTTAAAATAAAAATTGATTAAAAATGTGTTTGATTTCATGTAGGAAACTGAACATTTGGTATTAGAACCTACCTGATGTTGGCATCAGCAGCAACATCTCTAAAAAACATTAAAGAGCAAACGATCTTTTAAACTTATATTTTTATTTTATATTATCTGTGCAAGAATCTTATGGGACTTGAATGAGATTCTATTCAAGTAGCTAAAAAGATGTTCATGGAAGTATTACATTTGACTTTCTCATATGGCTTTGGGCTTATTTAAAGCCATCAAGAAGATAAAAGAGGTAACATTTTCTTTGCTTACTGGGTGGTTGAAAGGTTAAACATCAAATTCCCAGTGTGGGAAAATCCCAAAGTACTCTAGGTGAAATGTTTTGATGGTTAGTAAATATGTCTATGTGGAAATACACACGGCTGAAGACAAGCCAATAGTATTTCCCTGGCTGAGATCAAATTTTTAAAAAGTTGCTAGATGAAGCAACTGACCATTTATTTTAAAGAACGACAGTTACTCTACTTACAGAATGGTAGTTACCAGAGGCTGGGAAGGGTGGGTGTGGGGTGGAGGAATGAAGAGAGGTTGGTTAACAGGTACAAACATACAGTCAGATAGAAGGAATAAGTTCTAGTGTTTGATAGCACAGCAGGGTGACTATAGTTAACAATATATTGTATATTTCAAAATAGGTAGATGAGAAGATTTGAAATGCTCCCAACACAAAGAAATGATAAATGTTTGAGGTGATGGATATGCTAAATACCCTGATTTGATCATCACATTTGTATGCATGTATTGAAATAGCACATGTAGCCCACAAATACAACTATTATATCTCAATAAAGTTTCTATTGTTATAGTTTACATTATAGGATTCTTTATAAGTTTATAAAGTACTTTCATGTATAGCATTGCATCAATTGATAGGAAGATGATATAAGTTACAGTATTTTTCTAAGGAGGCAGTGTAGCATAGTGGTTAAGTGTGTAGATCTCATCTTTTCTTGTCTATTCAAGGTCTTGGCTCCAGCAATACCTCTCTTGACCTGCCAACCTCATTATTTTTTCCTCCTCTATTGAATACTTCCCTTCAGCATTCATATATACATGTTGCTATTCCTCCCATCTTAGAAAGCTCCCTGTCCCACTTCTCCCTTTACCTTTGCCCTGCTCCCTACCATTTCTCTCCTACCCTTTACTACCAGGCTACTGGAGAGAGCTACCTTCATTTGCTCTCACCTTCCTGAACTTACTCCAGCAGGCTCTGCCCCCCTCAATACCTACCAAGCCAATAAAACTGCTTGTCAGGGTCATCAATGACCTCCTTGTTGCTAAATCCAATGGTCAATTCTCAGTTTTATCTTACAGCATTTGACACAATTGATAATTCTTTTTTTTTTAATAATTGATTTTCTCGGTTTCTAAGACCCCACTTTTCTGATTTTCCTTCTACCTCTCTGGCAGTTCCTTTTATTGCATTTTTACTGGTACTTCTATCTATATACTGCCCTAGAGCCAGTCCTTGAACCTCCTTTCTTTTTTTCAATCTATAATTACTTCCTTGATGATTTCATCTAGCCTTTAAATAGTATAAATGTACTGACAAATCCAAAATTTACATCTCTGGCATTCCAAAATAATATAAATTCCATGAAGGCAGGAATTTTTGTTTACTTGGTAAACTTCAGTTTCTCCAGTACCTAGAATAGTTTCTGGCCTGTAGTAAGCTCTAAATATTTGCTGACTAACTGAATGAGTGAATGTGGTTATAAAGCTTACTATAATTGTTAAATAAAGATTCCTTTAAAAATTAAAGCATAATATTGAAAAACCAGTAACTATCTGATACACTGTAGTTGACTTCAGAAAAATGTAGGGTGGGGAAGGCAATATTGTAAAACATATTCAATGAACTTGACTTTTTGGGAATGGGAAATTTTCTAATAATTATTTATCCTCAAGTTTCAGAAATATATATAATACAAACTCTAAATTTATGTGTAACCAGCTGAAGACTAGGATGCATAATTTTCAAACCACTAGAGGGAGAGAAATGATAAGAAAACAGGACCAATCAATGTCAGGTAATAAAGCAATTACACATGCTCATTTATTTTTGCAAAAATAAATGCAAATATATTTTCAATCACAGTAAGTATGATGGGGTTAAAATCCCAGAGCGAAAAAGAGCAACTCTTGTACTGTGTTTTTTAAAAAGCCATATAAATGTCCCTTATTACCATCACAGTTAAACATTACTCATAATGTTTGAAAATACATGGAACTGAGGGTCAAAAGTATTAAATAGGACAAAGAAAAAAAGATATTACACACATGAACTAAATAGCTTAAAATTATATGATGTAAAAGCTATTAAGGAAATGCAATAAAAACTTAATTCACAATTATGGCTGAGATAGATCTCTATCAGAAATGGATAGATCAAATAGAGAAACCAAGTAAGGAAAAGGATTTGAGTAACAGAATAAATAAGATTCTTAAAAACTTTGTTTTTAATCAATAGGGTCTGTATAAACTTATCATTTATCAGTCTTCACAAAAATATTAATAAAATAAAAATGGAAATTATATCAGTTTAATGAAATATTCTTACCGTAGAGTATTTCACAGTAGTAAAAATAAATTAACTAGAAGTATATGTATGAATATGGGTAAATTTCCCAAATATAATATTAAATACAATATATAAGTTATAAAAGGATAGGTATTATTTACATAAAATTTAAAAATTTACAAAAATAAGTGTCTACGTTCGGGGATACATCATTTGTAATAAAATTGTTCATTACTTATTACATGTAGAAGTATATCTTGGTGGAACCATTTTGAAAAACAATTTGAAGTTTCTACTAAAATGTAAAAGCTATGAACCCAATAATTTAACATTTGCATCTACTAAGATCCCTGTATGTTCACCGTAGCATGTTGCTAATAGTGTAAAGTAGAAACAATCACAATTTCCATCAGTAGAACAATGGTTAAATAAATTATAGCATATCCATGGAATAGTGTGTTAGACCATAAAGACCATTCAAGAGAATATGGTAGATCTAGAGGCAGTACCATACACTAAGATTCACAAAATACATAGTTAGGTGAAAAAAGCAAGCTATAGAAAATAGGTAAAAAAAAAAAAAAAAAAAAGTTCATGTCTTATAGGAATGCATATACGTAAAGATATAGAAAAATTCTAAAATGGCATATTATTTTTTAAAAAGCCAGCAGAACATATGCTACTAGATCAATTGTACAAAAGTTAACATAGCCAATGGAGGTCTTCATCAGGGTTGGACAAACAGCAAATGAGTCTGGGACAAGAACTTGGGTGTTATGACACCCAATCCAGTGTTCTTTCATATTACACAACTTGGAATAAAAGTACATGTTTTGCAATCCTTTGGGCCCATGTTTAAAAGCCAGCTTCACTACTTCCTAGTTAAGTAACCTTGGGCAAAATACTTAATCTCCATGAATTTTAGCATTTTCAACTGTAAAATGGACAACACTAAATCCCAAAATTGTAAAGATTAAATGGAAACTAAATGAGAACACTTCCTTCTCCCTTGGCCCACAGAATCAAGAGAATCCACGCCATTAATCAGCTGGGTCCAGAAATAGTCTTTGGCTGCTCAGCTCCATGCCCCAAGTTTATGAAGTATCAAGTACCTCTGTGGCACGATAAGTTGGATGTTCTCTAAATATGTTCACAGTGATACAACTGCTCCAACTTTGTGGTTCCCAACTCTCTCACGCTCTACTGCCTTTCTCTCAGTCTTCCTGGCTTAGTCCCAAACATCACACGATGTGCTATTCTGTTTATTTCTTGAGGGTGATGGGCTGACCCCTAATGACAAAATTGCTAGCTATGCATGGAGCCACTGTCTTCTAGGCCTGGCTGTACAATGACTCTAAGATAGTTTTTCTAAATGGCAACTGAAAAAAAGGAACACAACACACTTTAATAGTTTGGATTATTTTTCTCTAAATAAATCACCTTGAACTTACCCAACAGTGTTAGCCAGCTTGGGTTACCATAACAAAATACCACAGACTGGATAGCTTAAACAACAAAAATTTACTTGCTCACAGTTTTGAAAGGCTAGAAGTCTAAGATCAAAGTGCTAGCATGGTTGGTTCTGCTAAGGGCTCTCTTCCCAGACTGGAGATGGCTTCTTGTTATGTCTTTCATGGCCTTTCCTTAGTGTATTCAGTGATGGAGGGAAGGAGGAAGAGAGAGAGGGAAAGCGAGGAAGAGAAAGAGAGGAAGCGAGGAAGCTCTTTGGAGTCCATCCTATGACCTCTTTTAACCTTCATTACTTCCTTAGAGGCCCAATCTCCAAATACAGCTACACTGAGGGTTATGGCTTCAACATGAATTTGGGGAGGACACAAACATTCAGTTCATAACACGAACCACAGAGCAACTGCCCTTTTTCTCTACTCACTCACACAGTCCTCAAATGTTCTGGCAGGTCATTCTCATCAAGTTGGCATTGTACTCTTTGGAAGAACTGATTATTTGAAAATTTCACTGCGGACCCTCTCTTTCAGATCATTCATAAACGTATAAAGAAAAATAGCAATTAAGATCAGTCCTTGAATCCTTGGCCCTCCTGTACCCCAGTATGTGTCTGTTATGGGGGGGGAGGTTCCTACTTGTTAATCCTAGCTAGAGGTTCCCTGCCCACCAGCCAGCCTTGGTCTGCCTGCCTCCCAGTAAGGGGTCTCCTGCATGCCAGTTTTGGCCCATGATTCCCTGCCTGCCAGCCCTGGCCCGATGGCATCCCAGCAGGAGGCTTCTAGGTTGCCAGTCCCAGCCTGTGTTTCACTGTCTGCTGCTCTCAGCCCAGTAACTGTGGAAAAGCTCTAGCTGCAAACACACCTTTTCCAACAAAGCACAAATTCCAACTAGGGAGGGGGCTCCCTTTCCAAGTATGTTCATTCCCAGGTACTCTTCCTGAGCCCTAGGGTATTCTTTTGAATTTTTATTGCTTCTTTGCAGCTAATCCCCTGTAAACAAGTTAATAATTCTATACAATAATATAATAGTGAATGAACGTCATTTATACATTTGTGAAAACGCATAGAATGTGCACAAGAGTGAATCCTAATATATGCTGATTCTAGGTAATGAGGATGTATCAACGTAAGTCCATCGGTGCTAACAAATGTACCATTCTAGCGCAGGATACTGACAGTTGGGGAGAAAGCCTGTGTGAGGATAGAGGTATATGAGCATTCTGTACTTTCTGCTCAGTTTTGCTGTGAATCTAAAACTACTTAAAAAAAAACAAAGTCTATTAAAAAAAGTGAAGGGAAACTCTATTAAAAGTCTATGTTCTTTCATACTGCTATTAAAAAATACAGTACACTTTGGTATGTAAGTTCGTATCTCTGAAAAAGCCTGGAAACACATATGTCAAAATGTTAACAATTGTGTATTCGAATGGTGGAATATATAATTTTCTATATTTTTTAAGTGTGGCAAAACTAACTGATATAAGAGAGTACAAGAAAACTGTGAGAATGATTAAAAGCTCTAAAATTTAAAAAATAATATACAATTTTTCATCTGCAGAAATTATCATTGAACAAAAAGAAGGAACAAGTTTTAAAAATCATACATCACTTAACTTTGGCAGTTTATTCCTATCACACTGGCATTTTCTGGAAGAACTGAAGTGTCATTTGAATTTAACAGGACTGAAAGTCAAAAAGACATTATCTGGGACAAAGGTTATAAAACTAGTATAAATCTAAGTTTAGAGAGGATTAAAGGATGGGAACAACTTTAAAGCAAATACTAGTAATAAGCAAATATCAGAAACACTAGAATGACTTTAAAGAACTGTAGAGCTGAAATGGACCTTACAGATTCAAATCCAATCACGCCTACCGATGACATTTCACGGACAAAGAAATGATGTCTTTGAAAAGTTAAATGACTTAGTAATGGTCACAGAGATAGACAGTGGCAGAGCACTAAGACCGAACCTCTTTATACACTGTACCTCATTGGATAAATAAACATTGTTAAAGGCATAATTAACATGTAGTCTTTAACTTAGGTTTTATACTTGAAGAGTAATGAAACTAAAGAGATTAGTTTCATCATCTAAGAGAAAGTCTGAAATACAGTTTGAAATATTCATAGTTAACTATGAAAGAAGATAAAAAGGCTGACATTCAAAGAAATGGAATAAGTTCTTCTCTATCCACCAAATACAGAACTATGCAATGTTTCTTTGCATGGAAACACAGAGGCTCACAAATTCCCAGCACATTACAGATTATGCAGCTGGAAAATGGCTGTAGATCAGGTTCAAAGAGGTAGTGGTTGTGGAAATGAGTAAAGTCAGTGCATTTGATGGCAAAGTTGCTATCAGTCTAGGTCCCTGAATAACCACATGAAGGGGAGTCTCATGGAGTCTTCTTCAACCCATACACACATTTAGAATAGTTACATAAACAACACTTACATAAACAATAAATCTTTCAAGGGGTAATCCACTGAAATGTGAAGATCTATTTGTTGTTACTACCCTAATATAATCATAATTGATTATGATTCTGTATATTAAGATGGGGCATCACATGGGTCTTGGAGATGGTGTATCTTGACAAGAATCAAGCAGAAAATGAAAGCATATAATCAGATAACTTAATTTGGTATTTCTCTCTGGAGAAGCATACATCCCAGGGAAATACTCATAGAATGTGATATATTGGAAAAATCAAGAAGCTATTCAAGGATTTTATGTGGCCAGGAGTAGAACATTCCCTTTTTCAACAATGTTCTTTCACCTTTAGAACTTCACCCTAAATATACTCCCAAAAGTTCAACATACTTATGGAACTGAACAAACCTGGTCTCCTGTCTTTTATCAACCAATATTTTTGGTCACTGATGAGGATGAAGGCAATCAGCTCTTTTCTGCCACCAACTTCACCTGGACACTTATACTTGACAAATAAATTTTGAGCCACTGATGTTAATAAAGGAAGATATGCTCTCGTTATATCACTTACCACCTTGCCAGTAGCAAATTGTAGATATTCCCATTCACTTATTAAAGAGGACTTTGATACATGATTCATAATTTTCCTCACCACCCCAAATCATGTTAGGTAGAACTTCGACATTCAAGTAGATGGCCCATCTAATAAAAGCCTCAAAGTTCTCTGACTTCCTAACTTCAAAATCCAAGTACAAAATTCTATAATCCCCCCATATCTCCCTACACCTAGAATAACTCCATCTCCTGGGCTATTGGGCACTACTAGAGAAAAATCACAGCCAATGCTGACTTATCAACCCTAAACTCTTTGGAATCTCACAGGAAGACGCATTCTTTCCTATGGGACTGGGGGAAAGGAGATAAGGGTGAGACAAAGGCAAATTTAGTTGTGAGGAAGTAGTAAATTGAGCAAATTTATTTAGGATAGATCATTTCCTCTGTAAAGAATGAAGAGAGGTCATTTGCTTGAGACAGGGTAAGGTGAGGTGTGCTGCAGGTAGAGTGGAACACAATGTTTTGGAACAGCTACAGAGGATGAGAAAGGGAGTTAACAGGGCCATGTGAAAACACTGTTAAAAACATGTCTCCTTGTGCATGTGTCAATTTCTTAAGAGTGTGTATCTAGATAAAATTTGAGTTAGTAGGCATATGAACCTTCACTTGACTACATTATGCCAATCTATTTTCTACATAATGTGTATGCCTACGAGCAGAATGAGAATTTTTGTTGTTCCAGATCATTGCCAACAGTTATTGTCAGTATTTTTAATTTTACATCAATCTAACTGGTAAGAAATGGTGCCTCATTGTGGTTATAGCTTGTATTTCTCTTATTAGTGATGTTAAGCATCTTTTCATGTGTTTATCAGTCTTTTGCATGTCTTCCTCTTCATTTGCGTGTTCAGATCCTCTGTTCATTTTTCTATTGTGCTGTCTTTTAGTGCTAGATACATAATTATTAGGGATAAATTATATATTCAATCTATAAGAGGGCAGCTACATTTTACTTAGTATTCATAAACAATCCAACCCAAAATTATATATGCAGAATTACATGTGAAAATGAATTAGAAGTCATATTAAACCTAAATACACCTGAATTCCAATTCAAAATACAATTCAATGTTTGTATATTTTTAAGGTGGAGAGTACACAGATCAAAAAAAAAAAACTGTTACATATGTTTATTCAAGTTAGTTGCTGTACATATTTGAAAATTTCCAAGTCTTGGAAGAGAATTATAGATGAAGTTTTTTTTAAAATTTAAGTTCAAGATTATGACAGTTTCATGAGCTGATTCCCAACGTGAACCTAAACAAAAGGGAACCCACAAAATGTTGTAACTAGCTTTCGTAAAAACCCAGACAAAAGGTGCATTTATTTCTACAACTCCAGGTTTGGTGTAATCAGAAAAAGGATATTTTTTTCTCCAAATTCATCCAAATTTTACTCTGTAAATTACTTAGGGAAAAATAATCCATACACAAATCACTGCATGTGAATTCTACACAGAATTAACCTATCTTCAACTTCATACATATGTGACTTCCCTCACATAAAAAATTAAGACTATTCTCCATTTATAGGTATACCTCAGAGATACTGGAGATTCAGTTCCAGACCACCACAATGAAGCAAGTCACACAAATGTTTTGGTTTCCTAGTGCATATAAAAATGATGTTTATACTATGGCCTATTAAGTGTATAATAGCATTAGATCTAAAAAAACTACATAATTAAAAAATAGTCCTTTGCTAAAAAGATGCTAGCAAACATCTGAGTCTTCAGCAAGTCGTAACCTTTTTGCCTCCATGTTGATGGCTGCTGTGACTGATCAGGGTGGTGGCTGCTGAAGGCTGGGGTGGCTGGGGCAATTTCTTAAAATAAGACAATACAGTTTGCCTCATCAATTCATTCTTCCTTTCATGACAGATTTCTCTATAGCATGTAATGCTGTCTTTAATGGCAACCAATCCTCTCAAACCCTGCTGCTACTTTATTAATTAAGCTTATTTAAATCCTTTTGTTGTCATTTCAACAATGTTCACAGCATCTTCACCAGGAGTAGATTTCCATCTCAAGAAAACATTTGCTTTGCTTATCCATAAGATGCAACTCCTCATCATTCAAGTTTTATCATGAGAGTGCAGCAAATCAGTCACGACTTCAGGCTCCGCTTCTAATTCTAGTTTTCTCCCTGTTCCCACCACATCTGCAGTTACTTCCTCCACTGAAGTCTTGAATCCCTCAAAGTCATTCATGAAGGTTTGAATTAACTTCTTCCAAACTTCTGTTAATGTTGATATTTTTACCTCCTCCCATGAATCGCAAATGTTCTTGATGTCATCTACAATGGTGACTCCTTTCCAAAAGGTCTTCAATTTACTTTGCTCAGATCCACCAGAGGAATCACAATTTATGACAGCTATACACTTATGAAATGTATTTCTTAAATAAGAACTGAAAGTTGAAATTACTCCTTGATCCATGTACAGAAGGAAGGTTGTGCTAGCATGCATAAGAGCAATATTCCATCAGAATGTATATTTCCATCAGAGCTCTTGGGTGACCAGGGGCATTGTCAATGAGCAGTAATATTTTGAAAGAACTCTTTTTTTTCCCTCAGCATTAGGTCTCAACAGTGGGCTTAAAATATTCAGTAAACCATGATGACAGATGTGCTGTCATTCAGGCTTTGTTGTTCCATTTATAGAGCACAGCCAGAGTAGATTTAGCATAATTCTGAAGGGCCCTAGGATTCTTGAAATGGTCAATGAGCACTGGCTTCAACTTAAAGTCACCAGCTGCATTAGCCCCTAACAAGAAAGTCAGCCTGTCCCTTGAAACTTTAAAGCCAGGCATCGACTTCTCCTCTCTAATTATGAAAGAAGGCATCGTCTTCCAGTAAAAGGCTGTTTTGTCTACACTGAAAATCTGTTGTTCAGTGTAGCTACCTTCATCAATTCTCTTAGCTAGATCTTCTGAATCACTTGTTGCAGCTTCTAATCAGCACTTTTTGCTTCACCCTGTACTTTTATGTTACGGAGAAAGTCACTTTCCTTAAATCTCATAAACAAACCTCTGCTAGCTTTAAACTTTTCTTCCGCAGCTTCCTCACCTCTCAGCCTTCATAGAACTGAAGAGAAGTTAAGGCCTTGCTCTGGATTAGGCTTTGTCTTAAGGGAATGTTGTGGCTGGTTTGCTCTTCTATCCAGACCACTAAAACTTTCTCCCCCTGGCAATAAGGCTGTTTTGACTTCTTATTATTCATGTATTCACAGAGGAGCACTTTCAATTTCCTTCAAAAACTTTCCCTGTGCAGTCACAACTTCGTTAACTGTTTGGAGCAAGAGGCCTAGCTTTTGGCCTATCTTGGCTTTTGAAATGCCTTCCTTATTAAGCTTAAACACTTCTAGCTTTTGATTTAAAGTGAGAGATGCGTGACTCTTACTTGTCTAACTTGTTTTCCATTCCGGGGTACAACTAAATTAAGTTGAAGCATCTTAAAATGAACAAATGATGCAATGGATCACGTGTTCCGTATAATAAGCAAAATACTGAAGTATGTTAAGCAATCTAAAAGATTTTTTTATTCCGGGTCTTAAAAAAAAGGCAGTTCTAGAACAAAATTTTTTTCCACTAATAAAAATAGTGCTTTAAGGCTAAAACTGTAAGGTTCTAAATAGAATCCTGTCAACATCTCTTCACGATATTAATAAAGTTCAAAGGCCATGGTTGACTGAAAAATTTTGGCAAGGCAAACTTGCACAATTAAAGTAAATACAGTTCACATGATTTGATCTCCCAAAGCCTGGAATTTTGACCTTGACTGAAGTCTTCCCAATTCTAATGCTTTAAATAACTACTTTAGCTGAACAAAATATTAAACTATTGATTCTCACATTGTATATGTCCTATGCAAATATTTAGCATGGACTTACTTATTCAGCACATCTTTATTGTGCTTACTGGGCTAAGTCCCATACTAGGCAAGAAGATATAAAGGTGACCATGACCAACACAGGGCCTCTCCTTAAATGGCCAAGACAAGCAGAGAAGACAAACAATGAACAAATGATTACAATAAAGTCATTACCTGACAGTATAGATAAGCAGGGATATTTTAACAAATCTGTGGAGTCAGGCCTTCTAGAGAAGTTTAGAGTCAATGTCTTTAAAACAAAAATCTTCAAGGCTATGGTAACAGAACTGTATTTCTGTAAGTTATTTCTGTTCACTCCTACCAACTAAATTATTCTTAAAACATGTACAGATTAATTTATATGACAGACTTTTGCTCAGCATAATATAATGCTTAAAAGATGCCTTATAAATCAAAATTTCTTAGCTTTAGTTTTAAACATCAAAATGAATCATTTCTATCACTGCAGGAAAATCAAAAATAATAAACAAAGCAGTAGCATAGGTTTAAAATAGTATTTCTGAGGCAGGCATGGTGGCTCATGCCTATAATCCTAGCACTCAGGGAGGCCGAAGTGGGAGGATTGCTTGAGCTCAGGAGTTCGAGACCACCATGAACAAGAGCAAAACCCTGCCTCTACTAAAAATAGAAAAATTAGCCAGGCATGGTGGCACGCGCTGTTAGTCCCAGCTACTGAGAAGGCTGAGACAGGAGGATCACTTGAGTCCAGGAGTTCGAGGATGCAGTGAGCTATGACGATGCCACTGCACTCTACCCAGGGCAACAGAGCAAGACTCTGTCTCAAAATAATAATAATAATATTTCTGAAAAATGGCAGATTGACCTTAAGAGTCTTTTTCAGCCTCTTCCTCCCCTAACCACACTAAAGTCACAGTAAAGGAACATAAAAAAGATATAAATACACAAGAACTGAAAAAGAGAAAGGGAGAGGAGACTAAAGCACTCCAGAGAATTTGCCACATTGTTATAAAATTGAAGAGATGGAGGAGTGATAATTGACTTAAGGGAGCGGAGGCACTACCTGGGTGCTGCGGAGAAGACGGCCAAATGGAGGAAGCTATTTGCTGTAAAGACAAGGCCTTGGGAAAACAAGGAGCTGTGGAGGCAAAGTAAGTGTTGGCGCTGAAAACAGAGGATTAGATAGTATGTAAGTACATCATTAGATACTCACCCAACACACATGTTCTTCCACATATGTGTACACGTGCCTACATCCAGATTACTGCCCTTTCCACTTCTCCTGTTCTTTGGAGAAACTCAGTAGTACCAGGGAAAAAGAGCTATAAAATATTGACATTTAGATGCTACTCTAATAAGCCCAGATCACCAAATAAACAGCCACGTTGATATGCAAAGATCTTCTAAGTGGTTCTGAAATAATTGATAGGCAACAACCACACATATGTGAGGAAAACCTCCAAAATGAAGGTAAGAGCTTATAAATTCAAACGGAAATAAAAAAAGAACATGGAAAAAAAGCAAAGCAATGCACAGGGCAGAAGATAAAGCAAAATTATAATTTATATCCTTATAACAAAAAGAGAAAATATAGCAGCCATGAAACAAAATAGAATGCATGTAACATTTGAACATTTGAACATCAGAGAACGCAAAATAGTTCTTTCAATTAAAAAACTAGGATAGCTGAAATACAAAATTCAGTAGGAAGGTTGGAAGATAAAGCCCAAGATATCTCCCATAAAATCAAATAAACAGATAAAAAAATTTTTAAAACCGTAATATAAGAAAGATTAGAATTAGACTGGGATCTGTCAGGAGTTTTAACATGATATTAACAGTAGTTCCAGAAAAAGGTAATAGAAAAAGGGAGAAGAGAAAATGTCAAAGAAATAATACAAGAAAATTACACAGAACTGTTAGACATGAATGTCCACACTGAAATGGCCCTTTAGTACCTAGCACAATCAATGAAAAAATGCCCACATCAAAGCAAATTACTATAAAAATTTCACATACCAGGGATAAAGAGATTATAAATTTTTTCAGAAAGAGAAAAAAGGTCACATACAAAAGGCATGACAATCAGAATGTAGTACTAGAGACCAGGGAAGGGTAAGACACAGGACTTTAGTATTATTTGACTTCTAAAACAATGCACAGGAATTTTCATAAACGCTAAGCAATAATGTAAGTCAATAAAAATAGGTAAGTAAATAAATGAATAAAATAAAAAGTAAAATTGATATATTGAATGTCCACTACTTGCCAGAGGTATCATTCTGTTTTAAATATACTGTATTAACTCATGTAACTCTCATAACAACCTACCCGACTATTAGCTTCATTGCACAGATGAGGAAACAGGCAATGACAGGCTAAGTAATTTGCCCATAATGATACAACTAGCAGGTGGTGGAGCCAGAGTTCTAGCTTTCTGAGTGTAGTCTTTTAAAAACTGCATAATATTGTCTTTCAACTTTAAAAGTAACATTTACTTAAAAAAAAAAAGAAAAAAAAAAAGAAAGAAGAGAAAATACTACTGGAATGTTCCCTACCTTACTAATCAGTTCCCAGATCAACTGCAGTTGATTAAAATTTCTGACTTGGTTACTCAGGGCACAAGTCTAATGCTATTCCGCTTCCCAAGCCACAAAAGTGTATGTGTATGGGAGTCGGGGGATAGTGGGAGGGGTAATGAAGATTGAAGGCATTTCCTAGCATTTCAAATATTCATTGAATAAAAGTACTTGACGTTGTGTGCTTGTGATTTGCTGCTCTATAGTCCCTAAAGCAGAGTCCCTAAACTAAACGCCTTGACAACCTCCACCAAAAGAACTGATGCGCTTACATCAGATGACCACTGTGTATTTAAGCAAAGAATGAAGGCTATATAAATTTCATTGAAGTTAAAACAGCACAGCTGTCCCTTTTCTAAATTATTTTCATCTAAGCCTTTCACACTCTTCCAGTCTTACAAGGAAAATTTCCCTAGACAATTTTCCTAGTCATTTATGACTATTAAGTAGACCGATGTGACAAAAACAGGCTCCTTTATTTATCCTTGCCTTACATTTATCCATACCTTGTATTACCTACATAATGTCACTTGTTCATTTTCACATCATGTTCCTCCGCAGGAGTTAGCTTCATTCAGTCTCCTTCGTTTGCTGTCCTATCCATCTTCTGTTTTATTGTATCTACTTAAGGGATTCTGGCTTTAGTGGTGGTGGGGGGAAGAGAAATATGTATACTCCTTTTGAATTAAAGTTTTTTTCATTCCCAGTCTGGTAACATCCCCATTCCTTCTGACCTATAAGGAGGCTACATAGATTTAGCATTTACTAGCCCCTGGGGCTAATAAATTTCCATGCGCTAATGTGGTGGCTTTGAGACCTCAGACCACTGCTTCAAAGCTCATCCTATGGCACTGGACCTCCCGGGTCATTTGCTGCCGCGCTGCCCGGTCGGGAGGTTCCCTTTTCCCACACATGCAGCCGTCCACTTTCTGCCGGTCATGACCTTCATTTCTGAGTGTTTTCTTTTTTTTTTTAAGGGGAGGAGTGTCGGTTTGGGATTTAGGTTGATAGTAGCTGTAGCAACCTTTAAAGTCCTGCTGTTTCAATGACAGCATCACCTATGTCTTCCCAACACGCGGGAGAGGACCCCAGGCCGTCCGGCCTAAGAGGTCTCCGTCTCGCTCACAGGAGGTTCCCCACCCGCGGCCTCAGGGCTCAGTGTCTCCACAACCTCCAGTGTCCAGCGCCACGGTGGCCCACAGTCTCGGACGCACCCCGCGCGGTCGTCACACCAGCCCTCCCCGGCGCAGGTGGAGAACCTGGCCGCCCAACCCGGGGGCGTCACCTGCGGGCCGGCCCCGGCGCGCGCACGCGCTCACGCACTTACGGTCTCCTTGGCAGCCGCGACCGGGATGGGAAGCAGCCCCCGGCCGCGGGGTGGCTCCTCGGGCTCTGCGGCCGCGCTCTCTGAGGGACGTCCGGGCGCAGGTGGGTCGGTCCTGGGCTCCCCGTACAGCTGGTAGCACACGAGGCCGACGAGACCCCCGCCGGCCGCCGCCGCGATGCTCAGCTCCCCCCAGCGCCGCCGCCGCCTCCAAGCCGCCTCGGCCACAGCTCGCTCCTCATCCTCCCGGCAGGAGAAGGGCCGCCCAGGAAGGCCCGGGGCTGTCCCCGCAGGCCGCCCCCACGGCCCTAGGAAGGGCTGGTGAGCCGACAGCGGAGGCGGCAGCCGAGGCGGCG
This sequence comes from Avahi laniger, assembly GCA_963575035.1. Taxonomy (NCBI): domain Eukaryota; kingdom Metazoa; phylum Chordata; class Mammalia; order Primates; family Indriidae; genus Avahi; species Avahi laniger. Next base: position 47,707 of record CAUYSK010044287.1, on the reverse strand, counting down.
GCCACAAGAGCCTCCGCAGTGCAGCCATAGCGACAGCCGCCCGCACGGGAGCTGGGAGGGGGCGGAAGGGGGGCGAACGGGGGAGCCGAAACCTCGCGAGAAGTCGGTGCGGAGCGGTTCTCCGCTGTCCGAGAGCGACCCCTGCGAGCGCACGGCCTGGGGTCCCCCCGGAGCGGCCCTCAGCTGAGGGGACCGGGGGATTTGGCCCAGGGGGAGCCAGGAGGATGCGGCGGATCCCGACTGCTCTTCAGCGCCGCAGCTACGCAGTCATAAATAACCTCGCCGGCACCTGGTTGCGCGAGAACCCAACACCGCCGGGTGCAGCGGGGTCAGCGAAACACCGCAGAATCCTCGTGCGACTGGGCGTCGGGGCGCCCCTCCGCTCCCTGGGCCCCTGGCCTCTGCTTTGCCGGGTGGGTCTCGGAGCACTGGTCGGCGCCCCTCTAAGAAAGACACATCCCCTCACGGTATCCAGTCTTCTGACTCAGGGTAGTGAATAATTTTAATTATAATGGTTTGGAGGGCACAATTTCCTGTAAAATAATGGAGTTGGATAGGTGAGCAAAGGTGCTGCAAGGCTGCAGCAGTTTTTTTCTCTCTTGGGAAAGTTGTCATAAACATTGACCCCCACCTTTGGTGCTATCTTCCTTAGGGGACAATTAGCAAAATCAAAGGAGAAAGTGCTTGGGAAGTTGTATTCTGTGGGGTTGCAACCTTTCTTGTTCTTTTATCTGTAGGGTGCTAGCCACAGCAGGAGTCTGGAACTCAATTCCCAAGAATCCAGGTCCAGGGCTGTGAAAACCGAGTTCCCCAAGGCATTGAGGGTCTGTTTTCTACTTTGACTAGCTCCCACTCCCAGAGACAGTGATTTGCACACCACCCCTTTTCCTTTAGTCAAAGGTAAGGTATGTCTAAGCAACATGAAGCCAGGACATGTATCTCCTGGCACATAGAACATCAATAATGTTTATTAAATTAAGGGAATTTACTAGTCTTTTGAAAGGGGTAGGGTAGAAGCCAAGATGGGAAAGTAAATCAGGAGACAAGGAAATACAGTGGCTCATTCAAGGAGCTGATGGGGTGGGGAACCTGCGGCCTTGGGACCACATGTGGTGTTCTGGATCCTTCAGTGCAGCCTTTTGACTGAATCCAAATTTTACAGAAAAAACCCTGGTAATAAAGGAATTTGTTCTGTGAAGTTTGGATTCGGTCAAGGGATCACACTTGGGGATCTGGAGGGTCACATGTGGCCTTGAGGCTGCAGGTTCCCCACCCCTTCAAAGCAACAGGTTTCCATCAGAGAGCTCTGTTCTTTTGGTCCTCAGAGGAAAATCCAGCAGGATCCATGGGCAAAGGTCAGCGACTTGACTGGCCCCACCTCCCTTTTTGTTCTTACCTATTGCACTTGTGACCATAACCAAGCTCTCAGTTGTACACATTTAACTATCTAACTTCAAAACCAGTAACTCTCACTTTGACCATTACGTCTATCCAGTCTGTTTTATATAATTTCCAGGGTCTTTGCTGATCGTGTCTCACTGTTGAATTTCTGTTGTTTAGGTCCCCAAACTCCTCTGTCTTTGTCCTCCATTTGGTGGCAGGGACTTCTTATCTTACATGTTTGGGAAACAAGGAATAGCAGCTCAAACTTGGTACCAGCAAAGCCTCCCTCCTGAAAACAAGTAAGCTCTTTCTCAATCATCATATCCTGTTTTCATGTCTGATGGTGATTAAAGCTTCCACGCTCATCAAAGGTTGTTTTCCGGTGAAGAATAGCCTCAGAGCAATGTAATGACCACCAATTACACAAGTATGACACTAGGGTAGCAAAACAATATAATCCTTCCAAGACTTTTGGCAGTGTTTACTAGAATTGAACACATGCATAGCCTATGTCCCATTAATTTCACTTTTAGGTGAAATACTCAATAGAAATGAGTACTTACAACCACCAAAAGAGGATGTACAGAGGAATATTCATAATGCACCATTTGTAATTGGCAACAAATTAGAAACTATTCATATATTCATCAACCATGGCGTGGATAAAAAAATTGAATTTTATAAAGCAATCAATGAAAATTACTGAACTGCCACTACATGCAATCATATGCATAAATTTCATAGCAAAAGTTGAGTCAAAGAAGGTAGACATAAAAGAACCAACTGTATTATTCTATTTATAAAGTTCAAAAACAACAACAAAATATATATACATATAATGCGAGACATCAGGACAGTGGTTCCCTTAAGAAGACAATAGTGGAATGAGGCAAAGGGGACTTCTGGGGTTCTGTGTTGTGATCTGGGTGTCAATGCCACGAGTGTATTCACTCTGTAAAATTTCATAGAGCTGTCCACTTACAACTTGTATACCCTTTTTGTACATGTTACACTTCAATGAAAAGTTTATATAAAATTAAAAATAGATTTTCTTCCTAATGTTCTTACACTAATGTGTTATTTACTAGAGGACTTTGCTCAGTTATGAACTGTACAACTTGGAATGTATAAAGCTTGAAAAGAGTTCAGCTAAAAGCACTAAAATTAATTGAAGACTTGGAAACTAAAGGAAAAGTTGTATAATCGTGATGTAGCCTAAGGAGAGTTAACCAAGGAGTATCTTAAAAAATGTCTTTTAGTACCTGAAGACTCCAAAGAAGATACTCATTAGCGATTTTCCTTATTTACTGAGGAAAAAACAAAAGAAACTTGGTATTTTAAACAAATGACCTAGTGTTTTATCTTCTTTGACTTGTAGCATTTTCTCCTGTGAAATGTCCATATGGACAGACCCAGTAGGTATCTGGTTGGAAGGCCTAGTGCAACCAGTACATGCCCTTGTCTCTGGCTCTAACCCCACACTGTCAGGTGTTGGATGGGGAAATTGCTTTAAGGGCAGATAACCAAACAGAAGGGCAGTCTTCAGAACAGATGGAAAGCTCAGCATAAAGAGGGAACCATTAGAGACATCGAGAATAGCATAAGGTAAGTCAGTGCACATATATGCAGAAGCTTAGTGGGATGACAAAGCAGTTTCATCCCTTTCCAGCTCCGATTGATTGGTGTTAGTTATCCAGAACACTGTGCTAAGCAAAATTCTCAGACCAGGCCCAGAATTCCCAGGAAAAAGTAGATGAATATCTCTGCTAAGAGAGGGCTGTGAGATTGGGGCTGAGTTGAGTTGTAGGACCACCCTGGTTTCTTTGAAACTTTCCAATAAGAGAAGATGGTGCAGATAGTGGCAGGAAAAGAAAAACTGAAAAAAAAAGTTGGAATATTTCTGTAATATGCATGTGAATATTTTGTATTTACCCTGTAAAGTTATAGAAGACTGGAAAAGAATTTAGAGATAGCTTAGTCCGGAAAATTTTTAACCTTTCTAACTTTTTTGGGGGAGGGTGGGAAGGGCCTGCTTAGAGGATAATGTTTGTCAGAAGAAATCTTACATGAAGCCCGAAAATACAAAGTTGATAAATGCAGAGTGTCTCTAGTTGAAAAGGGGAGGGAATCTGGACTCTGTCTGTTTAAAGCCTCCTTTTCAACTCCCACGGTGGGGCCCGAAGTGCCTCTGTAGAGTCTTGGGGCTTAATAACCACTAACTGTAATTTTTACTGATGAGGAAGCTGAAAGGCTGTCAGGTTAAAGAATTTTTCTCCGACTTACATATCCAGGACTTCAGCCTATGTTCTTCCCTATGTTTAGATAGTTCCTGTATTGGAATCATCAGAAACTGAGAGAATTTAAGACAGTTTTTCTTAAAGCACATTAATTTGCAAGGAAGAGGATAGTAATTACATTAGCTCAAGTAAAAGACATATTTTAAAGATTAAATGGATAGAGTCAAGAGAAAAGTGATACTATGAGGTCGTAGGAAGTGTGGTAACCAAGTCAGATCTAGGGACCTGTGTAGTAAGAGCTCAAGGACATTTATTCTAACACACTGCTGTTAGTATCACTTGGCCACTGATTCTATTAGTCTCTGCAAATCTTAGTTCAAATTCTAAAAAGAAAGCGTTAGTTTGGTTTGGCCTACAGATGTTTTCTACTGTTGTTAGTTTTTCATTCTCAGGCTAATCAGCTGTGTCTGGGGGAAAGGTGTGGAGTCACAGGGAGATGCAGTTTATGGAAAATACAGAGACCAGCTTCCCTTAGAAGCCCTGGTGGGCAGATATCAGGTGAGCTGGTAAAGGATTAACAACTGGTTCTGGGGTAGAAGAGGTGGAGAGTCCTGATTTGTAGCATTTGCAGATTTCCATGGTGTAAATACTCCCACCGTGATGATTTCAGGCTACCAATATGACGTTACTGATTACAAAGCTGGGAAGAGATGCATGGTGGCATATCATTATATAAAATTTCCACTATCCACATACAAAAGACATAATAGACAATAATAAAATAGTTGGGAAGTGATAGTACTTATTTTAGTGCTTATTTTCTCTCATATTCATATTTACCTAATAAATGTAAATTATATTAATTTTAATATAATTATTTAATTGTAAGCTTTTATAATTTAATTTTTAATAATGTCTCTATTTAATAACTGGATTGAAAATTTAACTGTCAGCTATAGTGAGTTAGTGCAAGCTGGTTCCAACCCACTACTAGAAGGCATTTAAAGATGACCATCTCCGTTAGAGAGTACGAGAACTCTTGGAGACCAGTCAGTGTTTGACATAAGAAGAGGACAGGATAGGTAGGACACAAGACTAAGCCCAAAAAGGTGAGGATTAAGAATATATTTTTAGCTAGAAAGGCGAAAATGAATTTACCCATCTTTTAATCAAGAGGAGGGTAGCAACCCTTCTTACCTTTCCAAGGTTGTTGGTTGGTTTTAGTCAACCTATATACAGATATTACTGTGGAATTATTTTTGCTCTTTCCAATTAATTATATTTGTCATTACAAAGACTTGAAATTACAGAATCATCTCAGGGGTGTAGATACTAGATGGGTACAACTGACAACCTAGAAGAAGTAGAGACTATTCTGGAACTCAGTTTGCAGGGATCCAGTTAAAAAGCTGTGCGTTTAACAACTGATACCCAATGAGGACCAGCTCTCATCTGATATTGCCAGATAATTAGGTCTGGCTTCATGCTAATATTAATTTTTAGATTTGACCAAAATATATTATTTCAGATTTACAATACAATTATGTAATATCTAACCAATACTTAAATTTATTATAGTTAAAATTTATATTTTGTTTACATGCAGGTATTCATTCTTAAGCCAAAGTAATAATTGAGTGTTTAGATCACTATGCAACACTTTTTTATGTTAAAATAAATTAGTTGGCCTCAAACACTAGAGTTTGATCTAAAAACAAAGCCTGAAAATATGGGTGTTCATAAATTCCTTGGCAGCTGAAGCATATCAAAACTCTTGCACTTCAAAAATGATTGCAGGTTTTTTTTTTTGCAGAATAGTCTCAAATCTTATGTTCAGGAACCTGTAAATCTCAGACCACCACATCAAGGGAAATGAAGTGAACCTTTCACTTGATGATAAGGCTTTATAGAAAACCACTAGATGAGCTACTCTAACATCATCACGCAGGTGCATGGATCTCCTTAAACAAATTATTCTGGCATAAGGAAGCCTGTTCCTCCATCCTTCCAGTGTTATACAACGAAATCCTGTTTGATTAAGATTTTATTGTGGGTAGAATTTATTTGAGGGCATATGCTTTGATGAAAATCTATGCAGTGGAGACATATGCTCTGTAGTATCTAGAATTAATCATTGAACTCTTGGGTATGGCAAAATATAAGTATTACACTGACTTATTAAACACCTATGTGCTTTGAAGGGATTGTCCCTAATGTGAATTATAAAGGGGAACACCAAACAATAATGAAACCAATATACAAAACTTGGGGTTATTGTCCATACCAGGTGCTTTATCAAACTGAAAATGAACTAAATGAAGAAGAGCTAAAAGTTGTACTAATAGAAAAATTCATCTTGTTAAGTCATGAAAAGTAGAGACATACGAGAAATTATTTCAGAATATGGTGTGAATGCTCCTTTGTTCTTATTTCCAGTCTGTATATTAAAATTAAATTTTCTTCTAATCTTTCTTTGATTTGACTGACATGGCATCCAATCATCCAATTAGAAGGGGTGACTAGACAGAGATATGAAACCAGGGCTTTGGAAGGGAGGTCTTAAAGGTGGTAACTGACCACTACGTGGATTTGTATTGACATTTAGCTGACTTTTAAATGTGATATTAGTAAAAAATATTATACTTTGAAAGTTTACATACACTATAAGTGGATTATATTAGAGTCAAAAATTATAAATTATATAGCATTTATATAAATGCAGATAGATCTACAGAAATAAGTGTTACATTTAAGAGAACTTCAGAAGTTGGAAGCTCATGTATACATAAAGATATTTTATCTACATATTTGTTTTGTTCCATAATTAGAACCTTCCTATCTTCTTCAAATCTCTGATTATAAGGGGAGGAGAATTTAAATAATTTAATTTGAAGAGCTACACTTGTGAAAATTAGTCCACAAAGCAAAGTGACTGAATTTTATTTCTCTGTTAGATTTTTATCTTGAAGTTTGTGTAGAGAATCACAAAGTGTTAGCCTGATGGGAACCATAGAGGTAATCTAGTCTAAGCCAGTATAAGATTGCCCTGAAAATAGATTTCTATTGTAATGGCTCATTAGAAATATTTATAATTTATTATGTTGGTAACTTTGAGGAAATAATAGTTGATCTGAGTTTCCTGAAGTCAGTCCTAAAAGGCTGCCATCTGAATCTTTCATCTCTTATTTTTAAAAATCCACATAGAGGTTATTTGCTGATGTGATCGTGCCTTTTTGTTGCAGGTCCGGTAAATGCAGTTTTCTGGGTGATTCAGTTCTCACTGAAGAGCTTCTCTTTTTATTTGTTTTGTATGACAGCAAACTACCCTGAATCCAGTTCCTGGCCATTTCATTTACTTGACTCAGCTCCTCGTCCTTGAACTCATCTCACAATTTCATTGCCAGCCAGAAACTTACAGCCTTGTTCGCAGGAATAGCTTGAGTCAAGTATTTCCAGCGTCAACACTTTCACGGTGTCCTGACAGCTGCACACTATCTGCTGAGCTGCATTTTGTTCCTCATCAAGATTATGGACGTTTTCACAATTTTTCGGTGATTTTTATCTTCGCCAGTGATCTACTCATGATCATCGTGCTGTTTTTCTTTTTTTTTTCATTTTTGGAAGTGAGTCTTGCATGAGGAATTTACCAACAATGTGACTAGAAGCTGGAGAAGTGAAAGTTGGCAGCATTCGTCCTTTCTATTAAGGTCCCTCTTGGCCTTATCAAGGGTCTGGCAGCGTATGTGACCACATCGTCCTCTAGTGGCTGACCCCGTGAGAGGCCAGCGGCCATTCTCCCACTGCGGCAGACTGCCCTGTCTTTCAGTGCATGACTATGCCCAGAGGTTATTATTTTTTAAGATAAAGTATATTTTTCTTGGTATACACTTGTTTTCTAATAGTCAAATTTTACATCTTTGAATATACATTCTATGACTTAGAACCATTCTTAGTTGGGGGAAATATAAAAATGAATTCAAGAAATCAAAGCAAATACTTCAGATTTCGGAAAAAGTCGTAAGGAGCATATCTAGCAATCAACAGATATTTAGCAGGTATGTAAAATACGCCAGACACTGTTGTAGGTGCTTGATATACGTTATTGATCAAAGCAGACAAAGATCCCTGCCCGCATGGAGATTACATTCTAGTATGAGGATTACCCTAAAGAGTATGTGTTTCTCCTTAGGGTATCATTCAAACCAGACTCCTTGTAAAAGTGAAATATTTGAATAAGCATACTGCTATGAACTGCATTCTTAACATTCAGTAAAGTAATTGGTTTTGTCTTATCTCCTCTAACTTGTCTTCAGGAGGTAACTGGCAACATACCACTTACTCAGCTGGTATTAGCCCCAATCATACCTCACCATGCAGACGTATTACTCAGCCCCTGTGCTAATGCTGCTTACTCCAGAGTGGCCATTATAGAAAGCTATTTATGTCTTCCTAAATTGTGCGCCAAAATTTAAGAAATGCCCTTTTAGTCCTCTCTCCAGTCCTCTTCTCTCAATTCTCCTCCCTGTAGGGTTGAAGGCTCATTCCTACTCCTCCATCTCTGATTTGGATGAACTCCTACTGAGCAATTTTTACCTGGGGCTAGACTCCAGTTCCATATAAGCAGGACTAGTTATCTCAGGCCTCTAATTAGGAGATAGAAATGGGTATATAAAGCTTTTTAGTTACTCTCATCACTTTACTTTGCTTGAAAGACATGAAATTTCAAGGTAGTTTAATAATCACGATCTCATTTTTTGACTTTTAAAGTGAATAATTTATTTATATTATTGATGTCGCCATAGACTAAACATTTGTATCTCCATTCCTGTAATAGTGTTTTTTATTTCCAGCTAATTCTGAGACAATTAATAAATTCATTAATTGTTTAAATCTACTGACTTCCTAAATTTTATGAATAGATTCACTTGGAAGAGTATCACTTAAAAAAATCTAAATTGTGATGGCAATTCTATGCCCTTGGAAAGTGCAATTTACGTGAACATTGATGATTTAATTTTGAAATTATTACAATAAAAATGCTCCATTTATGTTTATGTGGCATTATCCTTGAGAAGGATAAAGCACATTTAATTTAAAATAGTTTCTTTACTTCGAAAATGGAAAAATTAAAAACAAAGAAGCTTAGCGGCATCTATGGATGCATTCATAATAAGGAGGTAATAAAGGAATTAAAGAAATGCCAGCTATAATTATTTTTCTTAATCCATTGTTCAAGTGCTGATTCTGGGAGCAACGAGATAAAGTAATGTGTATGAGCAGTGATGTCAAGTTGAACCATATATATATTTTTTTTTTTAGGTATACTTTGGTTGCTCTAGAGAATCAACTTTTATTACTGTTTGGGTATTTGCGGCATGATTTGGTGAGAACAACATTGGAACTGGGTGTGAAATGTTTTAATTTAAATTATGGTTTTCCTGTTAAGTAGATGAGATTAATGTGAAAGCCATCTTCCTCATCTGTAAAATAAAGGTGTTCGGGTAAGGTGATGTGGCAAGTTCCTTCCATGAAATAAAGAATATAAAATACTTACACAGTATAATTTTATGATATATTCAAATGATAATGACAGAAGATCATATGAAACACTAATAAATGATGTATATTTAGCTATGTACTGTAAAATAGATTACTTCCAAAAGAACTTGTTTATTATAGAAGTATATTTAATTCTTTCAGACCCATCTCAAAATACTATTAGTAAAGCTTTTTCTGGCAGTAAGCATAAAAATTATTTCTCTGTGCTATACCTAAAGAGCATTGTTAATTTTTATGATGCTGTAAATCCCACAAACCATCTTTATTTTTTTGCTTCCATGGAGCAGAACATGGGATTTTAAGTGGCCTAAAAGCCATGGAAAATTGGTAATGATATCTTCATTAAAATCATCACTTAGATATTGTAGCACTATTGGATTTTCATACGCATTTATTCATGTAATTCCTGTAACACTTTTGCAAGTTGGATAGACTACACTTTAATATTTGCATTTTATAGAGGAAAAAAACTGAGCTCCAAGAAAACAGAGTAACTTTCCCAAAGTCTCATAACTATCGAATGTCAACATCCTGCTTATATCTAACAAGGTGAGTCAGGAAAGAAAAAAAAATACAAGGTAAAAATCAAATTATATGTTATAAATTTTATATATATAAACTTTTGTTGCTCTTTGTGCTGGATAAAGTATGGAGTGGGGCTGGATTATAGAAATTTCCATTCCTGAAATAAGCAAGTAATAACCAAGATGCTTTTGCCAAATTTTCTTTCTGCCTGAATGTGATTCCCCAAATTACATGACTTCATGGTCAATTAATATTCCTCTTTTTTTCACATGTGCTCAATACTGTCCATAAAAAACAGCCAACCTGTCTGGTCAAGGTGAGGGATTTTGTACAGACTGGGACTCTTCTATGCAAGTAGTTCAAATTCAGAAACTCTCATTTATCTCAATTACCTGATGTAATGGCTACTGAATTTAGATTTTCTCTCCTATATTAAAATGCATCTAATATCTAAGCTGTGACTTCATATAAAAATTCACATAAACTCTTATTTTGATATAATTTCATATTTACAAGAATAGTACAAAGAACTCTGTACACCCTTTACATTCAATTGTTAAATTTCACCCCATCAGCTCAAACATCTGTTCTATTTCTTTGTCTCTCTTTCTGTGTGTACGTGTATGTACATTTCCTCTGAACCATTTAAGCATAATTTTGCAGACATCACGTCTCTTTATCCGTGACGTTTTATTTTGTATTTCCTAAGACTTTTCCTTGCATAACCAAAGTTCAATTGTCAAAATTAGGAAATTTGACAAAGATATCATACTATTATCTAATTCACCGTCCATGTTCACATTTTGCCAGTTGTTTCCCTAATGTCCCTATGGTTTTATTTTTCACTGATTCAGGCTCCATACCAAGATCATCCATCACATCTAGTTTTCATGTCTCTTTAGTTGCCTTTAATCTGGAACAGTTCCTCGACCTTTCTTTTTCTTTCTTGATTTTGATGTTTTGGAAGAGCATAGGCCTGTTGCAGACTGTTCCTCAACTGGGGTTTATCTGATGTTTTTTCATGATTACATTCAGGGTATGCATTTTGTTTGTTTGTTTTTTTATTTTAGAGACAGGGTCCTGCTCTGTCATCCAGGCTGGTGTGCTGTGGCCCGATCATAGCTCACTGCAACCTTGAACTTCTGGGCTCAATTGATCCTCCTGCCTTAGCCTCCCAAGTAGCTAGGACTACAGGTGTGCACCACCACATCCAGCTAATTTTTAAATTTTTTGTAGAGATGGGGTCTCACTATGTCACCCAGGCTGGCCTCGAACTCCTGGGCTCAAGCCGTCTTCCCCCTTTGGCCTCGAAATCCTGGGCTCAAGCTATCTTCCCACTTTGGCCTCCCGAAACGCTAGGATTACAAACATGAGCCACTGCATCTGGCCCAGGTTATGCATTTTTGATAGGAAGAACACATAAGTGACACTGTATCCTTCCTAGGGTTTCAAGAGGCACAAGGTGTTGGTTTGTCTCATTATTGTTGTTTACTCTTATTTTGTGGTGAAGATTGTACTGTATTCGCCAGATTAATCCGCTACAAAATTATCATTTTCTCTTCATGATCAAGACTCTTCTTTACCAAACTGTTACCAGCTAGTTTTAGCATGCCTTGCTGATTTTGTCTGGACCAACAGCTATCCTGTGATAGATGCAAAATGGTCACTTTCTAATTCCATCATTATTTCAATATGTAGTAGTTAGAATTCTACCATAAGCAAAAGTTTTCCCTTCTCCCTTGTTTGTTTGGTTGTTTGTCTATTTAAACAGTTGCACTCAAAGTTTGTTATTTTACTTCAAAAATATCTTGTTCCTGTCAGGATTTATTTTGATGCTCAAATTGTCCCAGATTTGGCTTATGTCCCTTGGCTTATGTCCTCATCATTTTTTGAATATTTCCTCTGGCACAAAAAAATGCCCTACTCCTAAAACCAGCCATTTCTACAAGGTTGCCTGAGTCATTTTGGTAGGAGATGGAATGGAGAAGCCAACACCTAGACATTAGGTATAATCATTGCCCTGGGGTGTGTTTGCTTCTAGGCCCTTTTAGGGGACAGACCCTTCCCCCAACACACACACAGGCACCATGTGTTAATGTTGACAACTTCAATTCCAATTCAGCACTACAGGGTTCATTCTAGTCTTCCCTCTTGTCATATTTGAACTCTGTTCTTTCATAATAAAATCCCTATCATCCTCCTCAATATATTTACTTATGTGCTCAATCCTACATCACGCTACTCTAACCCCTACCACTGAGGAAAACAATCTTTCTCACTGACGTTCAATATTTGTTTATTTTATTTATTTATTTATTTGGTCTTTGGACCTAGATTATATCATCAAAGAGCTGTGTGTGAGAGTTACTTGGGTTTCTTTTTAAAACATACTATTATTGTATCTTCCGTATGTTTATGCTATTGACTTGAATACAGTTAGGTTCATTTGTTCCTGATTTTATTCCATTTTCCCAATCCTATTTTATTTTAATTTTTATCAAAAATATAAAATATTAACATTTCTCCAAAAGTCAAAACTCTATCCCCGAGAAGTGTCACTCCTCCCTCCCTTCCATTCCATTCACCTCCATACCTTGGCAACCAGCTCACCAGGTCACCAAGTTCACTGGTTTTTGGTTTGTCAATCCTGTGTTTATTTTTTGAAAAAATAAGCATATACACGTAGGTGTTTCTCATTTTCTTTCTTTTATACAGAGATGGTAGTACACCCTATATACACTTTTATACTTATTTATTTTCACTTAACAATATATCCTGGAAATAGGCCATATCAGTTCGTAGAGATCTTTCTTAAGTCTTCTTTTCCAGCTATATAATGCTCCATTGCATGAATGTACCATAATTTATTCAGTTTTCTATGTATGGAAATTTATGTTGCCAATATTTATAAATTATTGTTGCCAATAATTATAAATAATGCATAATGTTGTGCAAATATACTTTTATTTGGGGTGTAAGTCATAACTTTTAAATCAGCTCTATTTCTTTTTCTCTGGTTAAACACATGTAGAGGCAGCACAAAAGGTATTAACTCCTTTCTCATGTGTTAAAACAGAGATTCATGACAATATGCTGACTTAAAAAGCTATACAGGCACTATATGGTCTGGAAAACTGTAACTACATTTTGTGGAAGTAGAAGTTGTACCACGTATTTGTATAACAGCAAGGCAAGTGTGGTCTCTAGGAAGTATAGGTAAAGTTGATTAGATTGCAATGTATACTTAAAAGTTGAATAATGCACTCTTGTAAAACACTCTTCAAAATTATTTAACTTCCCATGATATCATCACAGCATGTGCAAAAAAAAATCTTTAATGTTATCTTTTCCTGTCACATGACCAGTGCAAACAAAAGAAATCCTTATCTTTTTGTTGCTATTCTGGTCCTTTATAAAATGGCATTAAGCACCATTCACAACTTACACATTAAAGGTTTGGTTTGGGGGGAAAAAAGATTTTTTTTTTTGTATTCAAACAAATTATATTTGCTAAATTATAAAGCAAAAATTTTCACAACTGAAGTTGTCTAGCAGCTTATAAAACTTAATAGTTTTAAAATCATTTTCCTATACATTTTCACATATAAGTCTCATAGCAACCTTAGGCATAGTGAACTAAGCTGGAGTTACATTGTCCTTACTTTGCAAAAGAAGAAATAGAGGCATTTAGAGAGTTTAAGAAAATTGCCCTGGGATGTTGGACTCTGGGCTAAATCCTGAACTGGAATCCAGCACTATTTTTTTTTTCTCTATAAAGAAGGATGTAACTGTCTTATAGGGTTATTGTGGTGACTAAATTAGATAATGTACATGCAAATGCTAAGGTGTTCAAAGAGAAGGTAGTTCTATTATTAAATTACATATACACACATATACAAGAGATTTAAACAGTCTAAGAGCTATAGATCACACAGCAGAAAGTGTTCATATGGAAAAATATTTCATAGACTGAACTAGTACCTCTAGGAGCAGGTGACGATAATATGTATCCATTGTGGAATAATTAACAGCATTATATGTTGCACAGAAATTAGACCTTGAAACAAACCTCATTAAAAGGCACCGATCTAAGTTTAAAACCTTTAAGTACCTCCTCTTTAAAAGTGATCAATGTATGTACTGGCTACTTTAGTTATCCCGCTATGAGATTCACATAACTTTGATCTAACTTTCTTTGATTTAACACTGCAATTAAGAAGATTTGGTTCAAAGTAAAAGCTCATTGGTTGATGTTTTACACTGATGTGATAATGTTTACACAGATGTGCTTTGAAATCTTGATTATGGTGGATTTGGGGGTCCTACCACAAGACAGACTGCTGTTATTTGAAAGGTGAAATAATATAACATTTACCTAGTACAACCTTTAAAACAGACTTAGCAATATACATTTCTAAAGTGATTTATCTGTTTATTGTTTTTAGCCAGTGTTTTTGTTTTATTTCATATCTATCAACAGTAAATCGCTTGCTTTAAGGATTCTTTTATAACTTGGATGCACAAGGGTTATTACTTAGGCCCATAGTGATGAAAAGGTGTAACTATACCGACTTTAAAGCACCTGCCAATTAATTAGAAAAAAATCCTTCAGAGCAAATGAAATAAACCAGTCAAATCCAACTGAGCTCCCAGGTTTAGGCTTTTGCTGAACAAATCATGAAACAAGACAGAAAAACTAATCTTCAGTGATTACCTAAAACTTTTTTGCTCAGGGGAAACATAAATTTGCCAAATAATTCTCAACTCTTCTGCCACTGAAAAATTTTAATGGGAAGATCTTGAATTTAACCAGCGGTACACCACCAAAGTTTCAGCGTTTCAGTGGACGTGTATCTCACTCCTTCACTTAAATGGCTTTTTACTTTACACATATGGACTCTTAAATTTTACCAGTAATCTTCTGAAGTCTCAAAACACATCAACATTATTTCCATTCAGTTGTTTTTAGGTTTTATAATCAAAGTGTGAACAAAAAATCTAGCCTTTGAGAAAATGCGACTGAGAAGAACAGGGACCTACTCTTAGATTGTATAAGGGACTGGAAGGCCATTCAATATTTATGACACTATTCCAGATATTTATTTTCTATTCATGGCAAAATATAAGAATGTAAACCATTTCTTTTCAGTTTATTTGGATTTTCCCTATATCCCTTGATTCATGATTCTATTATCATATTATGCTAATTAAAAGTTCATGCCCTTAGCACACGATTTAAAACTTTCATATATATATATATATATACACACACATATATGTATATATGTGGTAATCTTGGTTATATCACGTGCTCAGTAAAAATAAACATTAAAGAGAACTTGGGAAGGGGGGGAGGGTGTTCCTAACCTAACCGTGATTATGTAAAGAAAATCCCCCATCTAAATGATAAAAGAAAAGAGTAATGCTTGTACATTTTATTAGTGTTTTAAAATTAGTGAGTTAAACTGTCAAAGCTTTGATTTTCCTTTCATGTGTGTCTGGGCAGGTCTAAGCCTCAGGTAACGCCCTTTTTCCTTCTCCCTCTCTTACCTTCCTTTGCACCTGTCCACTGCAGGCTCCCAGCAGCTCCCAAGGAGTCCAATTCTCCTCTTCTCCCCGCTTCCTTCTCCTACCCATCCCCTCCTTGTCTCTCTCTTCACCCCCCCTCCCACCCTCCTCCCTTCCTCTTCTTCTATATACCTGCCAAGCTGGGCTCCTTTTGGCGGCGACCTCTCACTGCAGAGGAGCTCACATCAAAGGCGGTCGCACGGCAGCAGCCCAACAGCGCATCACCGTTGTCCCGAAGACATCCCCAAAGAGGGGCCGCGACTGCGCCTCCCCGAAGTTGCTGGCTGGGTTCGGCCAAGTGCGGGAATGAATTTTGCGAGGGCATGGATAGAGACCCGTCAAGGGCCCCTTTCGGTCACTTCCGAAGAGCAAAAGACGTGTTGAGAGGAGGCCGGTTTAAGATTTCAAACAGAACCTCCCCAGCGCGCATGAAAGGACTTGATTAGCATATGTCAAGAGGACCCGCATATATACTCGGTGTGTATGTACCCAGGACGCAGATCCGATCAGTTTGCGGAGTTGGAGCCCCAGCCCCCAGCCCCAGCCCGGGTATTGGCGGCGGCAGCTGCAGATGCTTCTGCGAAGCCGGCAGCCGGCTCCCACCTACCCGAGGAGAGAAGCTCCTCCGAGACCCTGAGAGCTCTCCTGCCATTTCAGTGCCAAGCCCCTGCAGCGACCTCTCAGGAGTAACCGGGCCTTAACTTTTTGCGCTTGTTTTGCTATAATTTTTCTGCGCCCACCTCCCTACCCCCGCTACAGTTTTTTATTGGGGGTCTTTTGTTTTCCGGATCCTCCGCCTCTCCCTCTGGCCCCTCCATGGCTCCCTTAGCCGAAGTCGGGGGCTTCCTGGGCGGCCTGGAGGGCTTGGGCCAGCAGGTGGGCTCGCACTTCCTCTTGCCGCCCGCGGGGGAGCGGCCGCCTCTGCTGGGCGAGCGCAGGGGCGCGGCGGAGCGGGGCGCCCGCGGCGGGCCGGGGGCTGCGGAGCTGGCGCACCTGCACGGCATCCTGCGCCGCCGGCAGCTCTACTGCCGCACCGGCTTCCACCTGCAGATCCTGCCCGACGGCAGCGTGCAGGGCACCCGGCAGGACCACAGCCTCTTCGGTACGTACCCGCACCCCCCGCCCACCGCCGCAGCTCGGCTCCTCTGCCCCTCCGCGTGCGCCTCCCGCCTGCCTCGCCTGCCCAGGGCGCCAGTGCGGCGCGGAGCCCGGGGCCCCCTGCACCCATCCGGTGCGAGTCGCAGGCTGGGGCCGCAGGGCGGGCCGGCGCAGGGACAGGGAGGACGCCTGCTGCTGGGTTGTCGCCTCTTGCAGGCCTGCAGCTCCAGACGCTGGGGGCGGGAGGAGAAAGGGTGGGCGCTCTCGACTCTCTTTGCTGCATTGCCGCCTGGCCCTGCCCTGCCTACTGCCGGGGACACCGAGACCTGGACTGGGAATCACAGTTCTCGCACTCCTTACCTTGCAGGCATTAAAAACAAACAAAAAAATCCTTATATTATTTTCTTCTACTTCCTTTCCCATTTTCCCCAGTACCGTCTACTTTACAAAAGTTAACAACAGAAAGCATTACACTACTTTAAACATGCCCCACAGTTATGCAGTTGATTATCCATCCGTGGCTGCTGCTCAGGGGGGTCGCTCTTGCGTAGGATGCTGGCATTTATGTGTCTACCTGGAGAACTGTAAATGTTCACCTGGAGAGGTAACATGAACTTTTCGTGGGCACCGTCGCTACCATTGGGCTCAACTGGCTGCAGTTTTCTGAGCTCCTGAGTGCTACCTGGATGAGAAAAAAAAAAGTCTACCGGGCTACTGAGCAAGCTCAGATCCTCTTTAGAAATTGTGAAACCTGAAAGCAAGGATCTTGGTATTGACCTTAGGTAAGAGGAAATGAGAAAGCGAAAGAAGATATGGATGGGAACACAGGGGGACATTTCAGAATACCTCCAGCAGTGCCCGGGAGGAGAAGGGGTTAAAAGAAAGAAACAAGCACATGATTGTTAAGTCAGTGCTTGCTATAGACACTAGATTGGGAAGGTCTCTACTGTTACGTACTCCTTAACTAGCTGTGTAACTAGCAAGCGCCCTCATCAGGCTGAGATTTAATTTTCTCGTCTGTACAATGATGAGGTTAAATGAAGTCATCTCTCTAAGATGCGTTCTGGTTCTAACAGTCCGAGAACTTTCTCCCACAGCTGAAGTTTTCATTATATTAGAGTTAACCTGCCGGCAATCTCAAAGGATTTTGATCATCAAACTTTTGACATCATTGGAGAGATTCATTATATTTTTTCAAAAAATACCAGTTATTTGTGAGCCACAGTGAGAAAAGACAACTGTGTTAGTTTTGCTTTCCCTTCCTTAGCACTGTGGAATTCTTCGAGAACCCCATCTCTGAATACCCCTCTCTTATCTTGTCCTTGTCCCCCTGTTCTCCTTATACTCTTATTCCTTGTTTGACTTGTACGACTCATTAAAACTTTGGAGACGTGTAAATCTCAGTTCCAGGGGCATTTGTAACTCTGGATGTAGAAATACGCATGTGGTGGTCATTTGGTAGCACTTAAAGGCTTAGAAAATTAACTTCTTAATGCCCATGTATTTGCAGCTTCCACTGATCTCTTCCGAATTCCCATTGACTATCAGTCAAGAGTGTCACGACCTAGTGGCCAACCTGGGGTCACTTTTGGAAAGTGGTTTTTAAATTGAGGAGGCTTGAGATTCTGATTCTAAAGGACTTTGTGACACCAGCTGGCTCAGTTCTCTGCTGTCAAGGATGACTGCACTCCAATCATTACAGAAAAATAGTCTAACTACCGGAAGGATTTAGAAATGGACACAAATGTGATAACGCTTATAGGTAGAGCAAGCAGAAGTTAAGCTTAGATCTCCTGCAATACACATTGCAGTTCTGGAAATTCTGCTTTTAAGACACTTGTAACTCAACTGTAATCTCCCAAAGACTGAAAAATAAAAAGAACCCCCCCCCAAAATGCTGCTGCTTCTTTGTGTCTGTTTATAAGACCAACCCCATGGCAAGAGATTAGTAAATATTTGTTAACTTGATAACATTCATTAATGGTATTTAAATCCATTTCCTTAAGAATGGATGTTGTATATTAGAATGACCATCTTGCTAGTATGTTTTTTTTTTTGCTAAAATTTAGAATAATTATTTAGTAGTTGCAAAAATATGACTTAGACTGGTTTTGTGCTGGTGTAAGTCATTCTATGTTGGGAGGCTATATTTGGGAACAAAATATTCACTGTCACACAAAAGGAAAATAACCCAGATTAGTCTGGTAACCCAGTAGAGTGAACAGCCACCTTACAATATATTATAGTGCATCCTAGTGGCCTTCAGTAGCTTAGACATCATAACTTACTACAAAAGAGTGTAGTAGGTGAAAAGAAAGGTTATATTTAACCTATATAACGTTAATACTTCTATGTTTGCCTTCTTTTGCTAGTGCTTCTTTTACTAGTTATTAAATTATTTTGTTATTTTTCTTTTAATCTCTTATCTGTGTCATCAAAGTAAGAATTTTGAAAACACTCAGGAATGGCTATCTGCGATGTTAAAGTAAATGACATTTTTGATAATTTTATACTAATTTGGCCATGATCAAATAAACACTCAGAATACAGTGTTTTTAAATTTCAAAACCACATCAATAGACTATAAATAGAAAAGTCCCTGTGAGGTCAAAATAATTTTCTATCTGAGTTATCTTTGTATTTATAATCGAGTTTTTCTGCACAGTAGTACAGTAGGAAGACCTTACCTAATACGTAAACATGGAATCATTACTTTAAAAAAAAATTAGGCTGAGATCAAAGGTATTTCTTTAAAGGCTTTTCCTTTATTCTCCCCTATTCTCCATAGATTTGTCTGATGTGGTTGCATTGTGGGTTGACTCACCTGTTTATTATGATTTTCAAAAAAGGCTGGCTTTGAAAATGATACCAGAAAGACAAAGTACCTCCAAGTCTTTTTATGGGACACTGGGCATTAGAAAATCTATCTAAAATCTGTGATTACCTCTTAAGGAAAGTTTTTCATGTCTACCCTTTGTAAGGGAATTAGCTTAGTTGCCACCTCATATTATAAATAAGAAAGACTTGTCAAATCTCATTTAAGAATCAAATGATTACAAATTACTATGTGGTATACTATTTCCTCCAGGAGAAAAAGGATCAGAATTAAAAAGTGTGACTAAAATCTTCAAGAGGAACACAAAAAAACACATCACCCTTTTCCCATCAGACCTGTGAGCCATTGCAAAATTATTTATGCCTGGTTATATATTAGGTTTTGGATGTCGTTTAATAAAGTTGAAACTATTGAATATAATTATTCTAAGAACATATGCAATCTTTTTCATTCTTCCTACAACTACATATTTTTTTTTTGGCAAGATGACAGCATTATCTTAAGATGAGAATTAAAGTATAGGTGGTTTACCATTTAGTTTTTCCAAGAAAAATGAATACTTTAGGAGATTTGTTATATAATTAGCTTATATGGAAATTAAAGCTATATTGTATGGTGCTTGAATATGTGTTCTGTTTTACATTCTAATCAGTTAATCAGTTCCTGTTCTTTGAAAGAACATCTTAATGTAAATCAGATACTTAAAGGGAATTAAGTTGCATGTCAGTCACAGTGCACTTTTTAATTTGAATGTAACATTTAATACAATGTAAAGTAATTATACGTTTGTAATTATATCCTGGATGAAATTACATTAATGTATTTTTTTTCTACCAACTATGGTTTGAGCCTATATTTTTGTTTGTAACAGGAGTCCTTCACTAATGAGTGTGACAATGAATTTGATTTTCTCTTACTCTCCCCCTCTGTATTTGTTATTATGGTGGCTTTCCTATGAAGTCTGGGTCTTCTTGTTATATCTTATCTTCTCTCTGCCTTAGGCTCTCAATTAGAGACACTGACTCTTTCAAGCCACTTAGAGACTATTTAGTAGTGTATTGTTGCTGTAAGATTCTTGATAGCCCTAGTGTTCTACATGATCTCCTAAGAGTTTGAAAGAGCTCATTTGTCTTGCTAAGAATCTACGTTTCTGCCAAAGAGTGAATTAGGCTCGGGATAGAATAGAGCCCTCCGTATCAGCAGATAGTCAGATTCTGTACTTTCCCTTGGCCTTGAAGAGTATCACGTGTCCAAACAGGAACTTGTACAATAAATCAAGAAATGACTTAAGAGCAGGAGTCAGGCTAAATGGTACACATTTGTACTGTTTGTAGAGCTTAAGATGGGGTGAAGGGGTGAAGGCAGAAAACTATTGAGAGAGGCAGTTCCAAGCATAGAAATCGTAGCTATCCTTTTTCAGTAGAGTCTAAGGGGAAGGACTAACAAAGGCATTAGTCCAAAGTGTAGTGTGTGCAGAAAAAAAGGTAATGCAATGGGAGGTGTTAAGTTTTTTTATTTTTGTTTTTTAAACTATGGTGTATCTGTGTATTAAGTGGAAAGGTTTTGATACTAGTTTACCTGTTGATAAACGAAAATAATGCTAGAATGTTATTGATAGCAAAATCTACTCACATGCATAACTCATGGTATTCGGCTATCATAGTTAATGAATTATAAAGTCTTTTTACTTCTCTGAACTATACAATTTATTTTTAAAAATCACGTGTACCAGGAAACATAACATATTGTTTAATCTTTAGAGTCTTGAAAATACTGTATTGTCCTCAGAAACTGTCCTGAAATAGAAGCATTAGAATCGGGCTCTGGATGCAAATTCAAGTATCAGTTCTGTCAATTACAAATGTAACGTCAATTACAAATCCTTTACAGATGTCATGTCCCTTAGGCAAATCAATTAGCCTTTCTAAGCCTCAGTTTCTTTTTATGTAAAATGAGAATAATATATCTTTCATACCTATCTTAAGGGATTTTTTTTTAGGATCAGATGAGAAAACATATGTAGAAGCCCTTTATAAACTATAAAACACTCTTATTCCCATGTAAGGTATGCTGCTACTGCTAGGAAAAGATTGAACTTGATTCATTATAAACAAAAACAAAACAGTGAATAGAAAATGGTTATAATCTACTAAAAGATTCAAGAAGAACGAAGAACACCTCTATTAAACACTGATTTATGACATAATAGCTTCCATTTGTTGAATGCCTAAATCTGTCAGTCTTCACCCCTCTCCTGTAGGCAGGCATTTCACGCATTTGCATATGAGGAAATTGAAATTCAAAGATGACAAATAATTTGCCTACACAGCGAGTCAGTAAGTTACTAAACTAGAATTGAAACCCAGGTCAGTCTGGTTTAAGGTTTCACACCCGTAACGTTATACCATGATGAACAATTTTTTCCTTTTTAGCCTTTTTTTTTCATCTGTAAAATGGGAGGATCATAATAATAAAACAGTTGCATAGCATTTTTCAGTTTATAGACGGCTTCCACATACATCATTATGGTTAGCAATATTGGTCTACTACTGCTACTATTTAGAAGATTTTCATGAGTCATAGGTTCATCAGTAATTATAAATCATTTATGTTTTTATAACCTTATTTATAAATTCAGGTATCCTGGAATTCATCAGCGTGGCGGTGGGACTGGTCAGTATTAGAGGTGTGGACAGTGGTCTTTACCTTGGAATGAATGACAAAGGAGAACTCTATGGATCAGTACGTATTATTATTTTTTAATTATTATTGTCATTCTTGAAATAATGATTATCCATTTTGTAATTAAAATGTCTACCAATAATGTCTGTAAGAAGTATATAAAATATATTTATGTAGAAATTGGAACTCTATATTCTGCTAAATTTCCATGTGTTGGGGCAATAGTATAGGAACTCAGTTTTATTTTTTATAGCCCAGTTATTATTGCCTTCAGCTCTTCCTATCCATTATCCTGAATCTTTCTAGTTTCCGCCATATTTTGATCATTCCCATCAGAGACAGAGAAAAATGGGAGCATTTTTTTTCTTTGCCATGTTAGATCCTTTCACTTTTATGTTTATTTAATGCCAATTTTCTCTACCCATTATCATCTTCCATAGGTAAATGTGCATCACTTACTTGCTGGCCTTTCTTGTAGCACATGAGTGAATGAATCTTAGGATACTGCAAGCAACAACAGAAAATGTCAACCATGCTAGTTCCACTGTGCCTGCAGTCTTGATAATTACAGTGGCCAAAGGGCTTACTCCAAGTTGTATTGGGCAATTTTTAACTTGCCACTGAGGAGTGCATGTCTATGAATCTACTATAAATGTTTAAATATAGAGCGTAAAATATACTTTTCAGGTTAATATTTCATCAGTTTAATTTTTTTTTCCTTTTGAACAAAGCAGCAATAGCAACACGAGAGTTAGAGTAACAGGACAATATAAAACTCTGCAGCACAATATAGATTTTTCCTCTTTCACTGTTAACATTTTTTATTTGTTCACAGTGCTTATATACTTTTTAAAAAAATTGGTAAGGTGTACATGCATGCCAGTCTCCCACTCACGTTCTCATATGAAATTCTTTCTTAAAGTTAAAGTCTCTGTAACTATTTCCATAGAGAATTTACTTTTTACGGTTTAGCAGATGACATGATCTGTTACTTTTTTCTTTTTCTTAAAATCTCAATTGAGATGACAATATCTAACTAGAATCTTAATAAACACTGAGAAATATTGGTTATGATATTTCATAAGTAAACTAATATCTATCTTTTGTAGAGGTAAAACTTGTTCTTTCCAGACTTTCTGTTGGCTCAGAACAAAGAGAAATAATGTTGTATGTAATAATCATAATAGTGGAATTATGATGGAATTAATAGAATTATAATGAAAAAGACATGCACATAATCTTCATGTTATGTGTTGGATTAAAAGAGCAACTGTGGTCTATTCTTTAGGATAACATATAGTCCATTTTGAAAAGACAAGAAATCATTGGGCTTTTATTACATTTACTTTAATAATAAGAGATACAGATAAAAGTTAATCATGGGGAATGTATCATCAAACAATTAATACATTCATAAAGGGAAGATATATATGATTTTGAGTGATGATCTTGAATTTGGAATTTGCATCTTAGCAAGATCTTGAAATGTTCTAAGGTGTTAGTATAGGCTTAATATATAGAGCTTTGGTATCTTATGATGGTACAAGTTAAACTACAGGCCTACTGGTGGTGATTATGGTAGGGTGATAATATGGAACATGGGAAAATTCAGAATATTTATTAAGTATTTAAAAATAAAATTGGGAATTGACATTTGACTTAAAATTCTTTGAGCTATGCTGCCAGGTGAAGTCACCTGCAAGGAAGAATTACAGATGACATATGAACTAAAACAAAATAAAGCAGAACCAACTTAACCTTTTTCCTTCTTTAACAAGGATATAATTATAGGCAAAGAAATAAAAATATATAGACTTGAGACTTTTGTAAGGAAATGATCTCAAAGCTATTTTTTAAAAATGGTACTTATCTTCTCTCTTTTAGGAGAAGCTGACTTCTGAATGCATCTTTAGGGAGCAATTTGAAGAGAACTGGTATAACACCTATTCATCCAACATATATAAACACGGAGACACTGGCCGCAGGTATTTTGTGGCACTTAACAAAGATGGAACTCCTAGAGACGGTGCCAGGTCCAAAAGACATCAGAAATTTACACATTTCTTACCTAGACCAGTGGATCCAGAAAGAGTTCCAGAATTGTACAAGGACCTACTGATGTACACTTGAAGTGTGATAGCATCTTTATGGAAGAACCAAACCACAACCATCCTTTCTTATCACAGTTCCCATCATAAAATAATAACCCAGGAAGACATTCAGAATATTACAGAATGTATTTTCTACTGAGAGACTGAATTTTGAGAGAATACTGAGAAGAAAATAAGGAAAAAAATGACTTGAAGTGGATCAAGATCGCTCTTTATAAGTGGATTAAATTCCTTAGGTACATTGGCTGAGTCCTCACCAGTAGACTGAAGCTGAAAATCTGTTAAACTGTGGATAATGGGAACCCCACCAAGTTTGCTGCTGGTGCCTCTGGATTATGTTTACTTTAAAAGTTGCATTAAAAATAGATACTTCATGTTGAAGAAATGGATTGACATTGTTGGCCAAGATTGTTACTACATAAATTCTGAGGACCTTGTGGAATTTTGCAAGTTATGGCATTATATATAAAACAACGACAACAAAAACTTGGGTGACATGTAGACTATGAAATATGCCACACCAAGACAGAACATTTTTTAAAAGAATGGACCTATTTATATGTTTTCAATTTGAATATATTTATTATATATATTTATTTATTAAAGAGTTTATTTTTTACTGGTATATGAAGATAATACAAAGAGTAAAAATAAACAACAAAAGTTTCTATATTGTGCCATTACTTTATGGTGGTGTCTTGGGCTGTAAAGAAGACATTATTATCACACCACATTAACCATAGAATAAGATCGTGAATTTTCTTTTTAAAAATATAGTGTGGATTCTATTTTTATGCAGTCATTTGCCTTCTAAATGTAACGTTGGTTCCTTGTGGCCTAGAAAAATGATTTATTGATTTGTATTGAATTCAACACGCATTCAAAAGGGAATTAAACATTTTTATTTTATGCTTTGATTTCATTGCTTTTCTGGCAAAAGTTCTTCTACTTACATATTTTAGAAATGAAAAGATTCTAAGCGCCTAGAGAAAGACTTTGGTATTTAGAGAATGTCTAACATTGAAAGTTACCAAACACGATAACAAACAACTTATGTTTACTTATTTTGTTGATTTATTGTGACAAAGACCATTACATCACAGAAAGAATTAGTCTTTGTCGCACCTCCGTTAACAAGGGTAAAGCTCTATCTACCTGAGTCTGGGATTCTTTCCATTACATCTCTCATTTAGTCATTTGTTCAACAAATATTCATTAAAGGCTACTATGCACCAGACACTGTGTTGGGCACAAAGGGAAATATAGTAATCAAGACAGAGGTGGGCCCTGAATCACGGAGCTTAATGTCTGGTAGGAGAGGCAGATAGTAAACAAGTAAACCAACAGAAACCATCATTGTAAATTGCGATGTGTTCTATCAGGAAAACAAGGCTCAGACACAGGAAAAAAGAACAAACTTAGATAGGATGGGTCAGAGAAAGCTTCTCGAAGGAGGTGACATGATGGGCCCTGAAGGATAAGAAGGAGCTAGCCAGGTCAGGAGCAGGATAAGAGCCTTCTAGGGAGAGGAAACCATGAGTCTGGGCTCTCGAAGGCAAGAAATAAATTTGTGGCGGGAGCTTAGTGGGCAATTGGGAGAATGGCACAGATGAGTTTAGAAAGCTAAGCAGATGCAAATTCTGCAAATTTGTAAACATTCTTCCAAGGTTTTATTTGTGGCTGCCTGGCAGTTGTCAATGCTACCACACTTCGAAGTAGCAATCATTGTAGGGGATGTGGCAATGACCATGGGAGCAGCTGCCACCCTTTGCCAACCTGGAGGGCTGGATGAAACAGCTTGCTGGGCTCTACCCCCGGAGTTTCTGATGTGGGGATCTGGGGTGGGGTCTGAAACTTTGCATTTCTAACAGGTACCCAGTGATGTTGATCACACTTTGAGAACCCCTAGTCTAGAGCAGTGTTTCTCAAACTTCAATGTACATACAAATCACTTGGCAGATCTTATCAGAGGATGCATCTGTTAAACTATACGTCTGGGATTTTGCATTTCTGCAACGTCCCAGATGGTGCTTGCTGCTGCTATACCTTGGAGCCCACTTTGAATGACAAGACTATTGCTTGAATGCTATTTTAGTCATTCCTATTAGTTCATCCTCTCATTGCTTACATAAATTAATGTCGATGTACAGGGTGGGAGACGAGAGTTCAACATATGCCTTTAATAAAGCTACATGTGGATGTGTGCATGTGTGAAGAGTTGCATGTGCACTCACATGTGTATATGGAAGAAAGTCAAAAAGATGATTTAACTCTTGCTTTTATGAATATAAAAATAGCAAAAATGGTTTAGCGGTAGTACTTTAATCATCTTCAGAATAAAATAACTCCTATTTTTACTTTTGTTTGTAAATTATAAAATAAAAAAAAATCTACTTTTGGTTTGATGCTTGACATCTGTATTTAAAGTACATGTCCTAAACCAAGCATTAAGCAAACATTTAAAGTCTTTTGCACAAATGATGCTGGTGTCTAAACTTACAACTATGGAGGAAATCATATAAATCTAAAGAGGCAGTACACTGATCAAAGATGGCCCCAAATATTGTTAATCAAAATTTTTTTATTTTTAGATTTAACAGGAATGTAAGTCTAACATCATTTGTTGTGATAGATACTTGTAGTGCTTGAAATATGAAATGTTATTGAAGCAATGATTTTAAAAACTTTCAGAAACATAGAAAGTCACTATGTCTTTAAATCTTACATTTATCTGTTGGCATCCATTCCTATGTCAGAAAAACAATTTGCATTTGCTGAAATTGCACTATTTGAAAAAATGGTCTATTAGGTATCCGAAGAGTTTTTACTTGTTACTTCTAAATGGAAGTGGTATGTGAGCATATTAATTCATATATGTATGGAAAGAGAATGGTTTAGTATCAAATCAATATTTTGAAAACAATATATCCTCAGGATGCTAGGGAGAAACTTCGCCCATTAGTTATCCCTTTTGCTTCTTTATTTTTATTTTCTTTCATTTTTAGATGTTCTATTAGTAATTATATATTAATTCACATTTTTCATTCTTTCTTGTTTGGCATATTAGCTAGCAGTGGCTAAACTTCTTTACATTTTCTGCAATGATAAGAGAAATATAAACACAAGGGAGTGAGGGAAACTCTTGGTCTGTCCAAATTCCAAAGGGTTTGGTTTTCAGGCAAATGCAATATCAAAACAATTAAGGAATTTAAAGCTATCAACCATTTGCAAGATCATAGATCTATCATAAACTTAACGTATAAAAGAAAGCCAGTCAGGCTATTCCACACATTACATTTGCAAT
The DNA here is from genome assembly GCA_963575035.1 of Avahi laniger. Taxonomy (NCBI): domain Eukaryota; kingdom Metazoa; phylum Chordata; class Mammalia; order Primates; family Indriidae; genus Avahi; species Avahi laniger. The sequence continues at coordinate 20,404 of CAUYSK010044287.1, read as the reverse complement.
GCAGTTTATGGCAATTCCCAGTTTTGTGAATTAACTAATTATCAGAAATATCTCATCCATACCAAAACTCTGACTTTAATAGATAAGTTGTTATGCTTACAAATACATTAAGTCGTCACTTAACATTGTCAGTAGGTTCTTGGAAACTGACTTCAAGTGAAACAGTGTATAATGAAACCAATTTTACCATGGTCTAATTAATGTAAAGAAGAGTTAAGTTCCTATAGCATATTTCTGGTCACAAAAACATCACCAAACTTCTAACTAATGTCAAAGTCAAAATACAAATGTACAGATGAATCTCTAAATTTAACATTTTATTTGGGAAGCAAGAATTGCAGTTCGGAGCATACACATAGACCAGGTGGCCTGCAGTATGTCGGAAGAACAAGGAGAAAGTTGGAGTTTTTATAAAAAAGATAAATGTCACATATCATTTTGAAAGAAAATTCATTGGCACTAGGAAGGTTTTGGGGAGTTGGCAAGCTCTGAGGGGTGAGTGACTGCAGTTGGGTAAAACTAGTCCTAGTAGATTGTTTCAGGAGCTATTAGATAAAACCGGCTTCAGATTACAGCAGGCAGTTTCAGCAGCCAGGCTTGCGGAGAATTACATTCTTGGAGCAATGTACTGAGTGCGAAAAAGCACTCCCTGGCCTCTCAACTCTGTTTTAGCTGGCTATGACAAAATTACCCAATTTGTATGATCGACTTTCACACTAAAGACCCAAAACACTTAAAAAATTAAAATCAATGTGACCTATACATACATTTAACAAAGATGAATAAAAACAAGATAGTTATTTGCCCGATCTTTGGTGAATCAGTGAGTGATGGTGGTCATAGGGGTGAGTTAAATCAGTGAACAAATGTTTACAAAGCGAAAATTGTAAGGGACACTTCCTACCCCCATGCAGTTCACAAACAATAACAAATATGGTGGGCTTGCTGAGCACTTGTTTCACAATCACCAGTATATTTTTGCTGCTGTGTAACAAATTACCATGCATTTAGATGCTTAGAACAATACCCATTTACTAACTCACAGCTCTGTTGGTCAGAAGGCTGAGAAGACTTGTCTGGGTTCTCTGCCCTGAGTCTCTGAAATCAAGGTATCAGTTGGGTTGGGTTCTTATCTGGAAGCTCTGGATTAGCTCTAGGAAACATCCATTTCTAACATTATTCATGTTGTTGGCAAAATGCAGATCCTTGTAGTTATGTGTCTGAAGTCACAGTATCCTTGCTGGCTGTCACCCAGGGGCTGCTCTCTGCTCCTAGAAGCTGCTCATATTATTTCTTAAGCTTTGAATCTGTCTGATTTCCCCTTCTACCAGTGAGAGAAAATTCTCTACTTTTACAGAACACACATGATTAGATTAGGGTCGTCTGAATAATTTCCCTTTTGATGAATTCAAACTGAACTGATTAGTTAACCTGAATTACATCTTCAAAATCTCTTTTGTCATAATCACTGGTATAACATCTGACCATGTTCAGTTTTGAGCATTAAGGCAGGAAGTCTCAGGGGGCTGTGTTAGAATTCCGCCTACCACAGAGATAAGACGTTAACTGACCCAGCTTATCTTGTTAATGCTGTAGATAGTGATTGCTCCTCCTCCCTTCAAGAAAGATGAAATATTGTACCTGTCTAGTACATCCCATTGATGCCTTCAAAGATATTAATGACCCAGCAGTTATTGGTTGGATTTTCCCATAAGCCCTTTTAACCACAGAGTAGAGATATTCATACTTATATGAAATATGAACATGTAATGCATTTGCTTTCAAACAGAGCTTGCTCAGATAGCTTTCTATAAAGGAAGCTACTAGTGTTTCTTACCCTGTCACTAGAGTCTTGACTGTAATATACAGGTGAGATTTACCAAATCAGTCACCAATAGTGGTACCTTTGGGAATTTTGACAAAAAAATTTGAGAATAAATTCAAACTCTGGTAGGAGAAGTATTTACATTTTTACTTGGACATATATCAGTTTAATAACAAATATACATTCTAACCAACTGGTGGGTTTCTGATAGTAGCTTAACTTTTAATCAGTGTAGCTGAGGGAGTAGTCTCTATTCTGGTCATGACCTTCATGTTTCCATTATTCTACCTCTGCTGGTCCCCTAAATACATGCTACTGTGCCACTGTGTCCTATGATGCTCTGTAATGGGACGTTACTTTCTAAGCTCAGGGTCCAAGTTGCAAATGTCCTATTTTTGCAGTCATGGATATTTAAAGTTCACTTTAAACGCTGCCTAGGGCTGGGGAGTTTTGTTTCCTTCCAATCAATTCTTTGTATTAATATCTCTCCTCTAGTGGGGATGCTGTGTAGAGTGGATCTGTCTTTGCCCTTTCCCTTGGGCTGGGGAACAAGGTAGGATCACATGCACACATCGCAGGTGTGTGAAGATGGAATGAGAATACTAATTATTTATGAGGCACTGAAGGAGTTGGAATGGAAGGGCTGGAGTAGAAATTAGAATCAGATGCATGGAAATGAAATTTTGGTTGCTTGGAGGCAAATCTGAAAACCTGTCCTTCATAATGTGGTATCTGTGAAATACCACTAAACACTTTAATGGACAGATGGTGGGATTTTTAAAATTTGTCCAATTCCAGTGAGACTAAGTTTAATCTAAGTTCTAGAGATAGAGACATGGCCCAGGTTGGCCAATTGTACATACCATCTTGGCCACAGTATTTAATTTAAGGATTGGCATGTGATCCAGGTGTGCCGAGCAAAGCCCTCTCTAGGATTCTTGCTGAAACTCTAAGGAAAGATGGTTTTTTTCCCCTGAGATTGCAGGGATTAAAAACCATGTAAGTTTAGAGCCTCAGGTCCATCTGTGCTGCCATGCAGGGAAATCCTGCCCAAAGTTAAAGTTAAAACTAAGGAAAGTAAGGCAGACAGATAGGAAGAGCCATGGAGGGTTATTCCTCGTTCTAAAACCTAATCAAGGAACTCCCAACAGTGGTCTGGCTGGATTTCAGAATCGCTACAAACAAATAAATCCTTTGTACCTTCTGTTTTCTTTCTTTTTGAATAAGAATATCAATAGCTTTTATTTGATGCCTATTCCGCCCTTGTATGTTGGGCGTGTTGGGGCTATAAAACTTGGTTTTTAGTCTCACAGGTCTACAGATTGAGAGGATTGGTGTTCTAGAAGTTGTGCTTAACTAATTACACCCCAGGAGTGTCATCCACTCCTACATCTGATTTAGATACTGACATTTTGGATTTTCAGCTGTTGCTAATGGGTTGATACTTTCAGGAGCCTTGGGAGAGAGTGAATGTATTTTGCATGTGAAAGGAACATGAATCATTGGAGGGCAGCTGTCTGTAGACTCTAGTAGACAGATTCTCCCCTCTGATCCCTGCCTCCTAGAGCTTGTGCTTTTGTGCAACCCCCCGTGGGGCACCGTAACTTACTTCTAGAAATAGAATATAACAACGGTGAGGGTTGTCAAGCCCATGATTATGCTGCATAACGCTCTGCTTTGCTGGGAGGTTTGCTCTAGAGACCCTCCCTGCTGAATCAATAACATAAGAAGCCGAGCTGGGAAAGCCTGAGTGGCAACAAACTGCAGGTGGCCTCGAGGAGCTGAGAGCAACCCCCAGCCAATAGTCAGCCGGAAGCTGGGGCCCTGAGTCCTACAGCTGCACGAAATTAAAGGCCGCCAACAACCCAAGTGAGCTTAACAGTCGAGGCTCAGCGCAGTCTGCTGGTTGCAGTCCTGGGAGATCCGGAGCCGTGGGCCCAGCTCAACCCTGCTTGAGGTCCTGTCGCGCAGAAGCAGTGAGTTAATAAATGCATATTGTTTTAAGCCACTAGGTTTATAGTAATGTACTGCACAGGAGTAGGTAACTGATATATTAATTCAAAGGAACATTTATTGTTAAGTACGATCTCAGTGTTCTCAGTTATTTGCTGTTGTTCCCTCCTTTATTTCCAAACTCTAAGCCATAGAGGCAACATCCTTCATCTCTGACTCTAGCCTTGGAGCTGTTTACTCAAATGAAATGTATTGTTGGACATGCCCCATGATGGCGGCCTGGTCCCTTCTCTAAGTAACGAAACTCCTTCCTTTATAACTGACTTTGGAGTCATACCCAGATTACCCTGATGCTATCCAAACACTAAAAATCTTGTGGTATGCAGAATTTTGGTTAAACTACAATAGAATTATATTAACGTGCCTCATTCCCCTGGGAAACAGTCGATTCTTGCCAGAGAGCTGGGTGTGCTCTCTCACTACAGCCAGCCTCACAACAGGCTCTCGACAGGATTCCCGAGAGGATTTGGCCCCGAGGAACCCATCATGTGTAATAAATTAACTTACCTTCTGGACATCTAAAATAGTACCAGCTATGTTGCCTGGGAGAATTAAGAAAAGTCACTCACACCGTTTCCTACAGCGCTCAATTCTGTTGCAGAACGCAGTGGAGAAAAGCTATCCAGTCAACACTTGCATCCTATTTCATTCTATTTCATCTCCTCACGTTGCTAACGCAGGGGCCTGAGCAGGCTGTAAGGTTTGTTACGTGGAGCACCTGCTTTGCCTTGCACATGGGGCAACGCAGGCTTCCTGAATGTTCTACCCAGTAAACAGAAACATTTAATGTGCATTATTCTATTGCTGAAGGTGTTCTAGTATTCTTTTTGATTATGTTGGCTCATGAATCGCCCAGAGACTAGAATGTGTTCAAATCAACTTTCGTTAGCATTGACGAGCTTCTCCAGTGGCTAAAATAGAACAGGTGGGTCTCTTTCCTGGTGGAATGTTTCCCCTGTGTCCCAGCTTTTGCCTGTGATTCTTTTCAGTGTATGATGGGATATAATTAATACTTCAAGACCATCGCTCTTCTTCATGTAGAGCTTCTGCTTGGGAGACTGAAGCATATTGATCAGTCCATGACAGCTGGTTAAAGGTTTCCATTGATACTAGAAATAGCCTCGCTCCTCATAGGGTGAGCAACCTTGCAGTCAGGCCCCCAAAGTGCAGAGGATTGAAACAAGTCGGGTGAAGTAAAGTTGTATTCTAGTCTTCCATAGTAGTATCCATTGATAGAATAGAAGGATTAGAGACTTATGCTAGAAAAAAAGATAAGCAAAGGCCTCTTTTCAAAGATTTCTAAGTTTTAAAGTTCTTCTGTCTCTTTTTGCCAAAATACTCAGAATTTCCTGGTTCCTCAGGCTGTAAACCTCCTTTTATATTTCGACTTCTGGGTGGCGAACATGTATCTTCCCACCCCATTTTGTCAAAGGGAGTTTAAATACTTGCTGTATCTGGCACCTAGAAACAAACACCTGTGCTTGTTTCAGCAATGATTTCCCTCTATATGGTTAAAATAGAACATAATACGATTTTAGGGCCATGTATATATTTTTTTTAACTAAGCAGTTTCTTTCTCCCCAATGAGCCATGTACTCTTTGTCCTAATTCAGTAAATGGGTCAGCTCTACTACTTTCTCGCTAGTGACTTCATAAAGGATTCAGGACTTAACATTTTGTGTTGCATTGGATCACTTCATGGTAGTGGATATGACCAGGTAGGTATGAGGTTCTGTAATATTCTTTCTATTGGCCAGATTATCACCTTGTCTCATTTGCCATAGGGTGTGAGTTTTGGGAGGTGGTACTGAGAAAGTAGCAATTATTGAGAAAATAAATTGTTTTCTGAGTAAGACTCTATCTCTAATCATTTTGTTTGCCCTGAAACTGGGATTTTGGTGGCTACACCTTACACTGTTGGAAAGTAATGATCTCAGAGGTATTAGTGTGAAAATCAGAGATATTAGCGTTCAGAAATCATGAACAGCATTTTTTTTTTTTTTTTTTTAGGAGAAGTAAGGTATTTTGGGAATGGATAAGGATGCCTTTGCCAAGGTCTGGCCTCCAGAAGTGTAGCTCCATTCCATGTTGGCTTACCACATTTTTGGAGATGGTCTTTCCCCTCTATTGATCGTACTGGTTTTGTGTAACAATGGTGATCTCATTTGCTTATTCCTCGAGAGTAATCAGGTGTCAGATAGTATCCAATTCATGGTGGTAGCAAAAGGACTTGATGTTCTATGACTTGCTGTTCTAACTATGGCACAGTAAGTGGCTGGCAGTTGACTTTTAAAATGAGAACACCATTTGGCAGACTCGACAGCTTAGGGACTTGCCAATGATTCCACATCAAGTGCAGAGAGGTTAGAGAATTGCTTATATAAACTTTAAGGCACCCTGTTGTTCATGATGCTACGTAATCAAATGATACTGCAGCCTAATACCCAGCCGTATCAACATCCATACATGGTACTTAATTTCTTTGCCTCCTGTTTAGTGATACAGGGTTCAAGGGGAAAATTTGTGTCATTCAGTGCATACTTCATTTCCTCCAAATAACCGTAGTCCCAGAAAAGTTAAAGTTATACTCCCTTGACTTTTTTTCGTGTTAAATTACCATATTTAGTCAAACTAATGGAGGAAGACAGAGCCTCACATATAATTATTTCTGACAGCCAATCAATATAGCATCTATGAAATGAATATTTTCTATTTGAAGTGGGGCACGATCTACTGTTTAAATTTAATCTTATTAGGTTATAACACAGTGCTGGAGAGTTTATCCCTGTAGGAGGATGGTAAAGGTATAATTCTGGCCAGATGAAGGCGTGTTAGTCTGTTTTGCACTGCTATAAAGGAATGCCCGAGGCGGGGTAATTCATAAAGAAGAACCTTTGGTTCAAGGTTCTGCAGACTGTACACAAAGCATCACGCCAACACCTGTGTCTGGTGAGGGCTCCGGGGAGCTTCCGATGAAGGCACAAGGGGAAGTGGGAGCAGGTGCGTCACATGGCGGGAGGAGGAGCAAAGAGAGGGGGAGGTGCCAGGCTCCTTTAAACAACCAGCTCTCCAAACCGAAAGTGAAAACTCACTATGGCTGGGAGGGCACAAAGCCATTCATAAAGGATCTGGGATCATGACCCAAACACCTCCCACCAGGCCCCGCCTTCAACACTGGGGATCATACTGCAACACGAGATTTAGAAGGGCCAAATATCCAAACCATATCAGCAGGTAAAATACACTGACCAAAATTAACAGGGGTCTAAAAGAATGTATTTGTTACTTGAGTGACCACAGGTTACTAAAAGGCTGATGTTAACGTCCATCTGTTTTGGACTAGTCAAACCAGGCAGTTAAGGGGGTGAGTGGTATATGAAGTTACTCTCAGTTTCTTCAACACCCCTATCATGTAATGTGGTGTATTTCTACTGAAACTTCCTATTTTGTATTTGTAATTGTAGTGATACGGGATGGCTCTACAGATTCCCTTTTGGCATGTCCATTTATTGGGTGCCTATTGTTTAACCTTTTGAGAAAAGGCTCTTCCCTGTAATTGCAATAAATTGAGATACCACCCCCGGGGACCACCCTTCTGGCCCTCTGTGTCCCGCAGTTATCACAACTCAGCAACTTCAGCTACTTTTTCCTCCATATCCTTCAACAGTCAAAACAATTTCTCTCCTTATATTCAAGTTTTCCAAAATTAAGGTTATCTCCAGTCTTGGATCGCACAGCTCCTGATACTATTGAATATTGTACTTTGTTCAAGCCAGGCCATAGGGTTTACGTCCCTCTGGGCAAATCTGTTGTTTAATGGACCTGCATGTTAAAGACCCTAGGACAATTTGTCTTTCCCTTTGAGAGACTGAGCTTGATTCCCCAGACTGCAGGGCCAGGCTTCCTAAATTTAGAGAGATGAGAAAAAAAAATGAAAGAAAATACTTTAGAAGCTGTCCTTTGCTTTTCATGTGCGGAGAGTAGTTTATCCTTAAGATTTACGAAGTCCTTGTCTCAGTGTTCCCTCTCTTGGCTCGGCTCCCAGTGATTTTTGAAGTGGCTTGTTACTATCTGTGTGGAGGGTTTGCCAAGGTTGTTGCCATGGCTGCAGTGCCTGCAAGTTTAGCTGATTCTCCTGTCCTATTGATCTCCTTCGAATCTCCACAACTTGCTGGTGTTTCTCTTACGAATTCGTGATCTTGTTAGCCCCAATCTAATGACCCCTTTGTCCTGGACCACAGAGAAATTATTGTGCAGATAGCATACCAAATCCAAATATTTTCGTGAGCAAATGTTGCGGCATTTTCTCATGAGATTTGTGCATCCTTTAAAAGCTTTCGAGAGGTAGAAACTTAACCCTTTGGGAGCAGACTTCAGATGCTGGTTTCTAAAGATAATTGCCTGGGTCACTGGGTTCACCTATCCTGTTGATCGGGACAGTAGCTATTTGAAGTTCTTCCTTTCTAAGCTCCTTGATCCTTTGCTTATCATTTTTCATTGCTACTTGAAGATGAGCTCATGCTGGTCTCCATGCTTTCCCTGCGTGTATATTGCATTCACTACCTTTCCTTTCATTGTGGTAAAATAGATATAACTTATTTTAACCATTGATTAAATGTATAGTTCTGTAGCAATAGTACACTTACATCGTTGTACAGCCGTCACCATCCATCTTCAGAACTTTGTCATCTTCCCAACTGAAATTCTGTACCTATTAGTCACTTCTCATTTCCTTCTCTTCCTGGTAAACACTATTCTATGAATTTGGCTACTCCAGGAACATCATATTTTTCCTTTTGTGACTTACTTAGCATAGCGATTTCAGGGGTCATCCATGTGGTAGCATGTCTAAAAATTTCATTCCCTGTTAAGGCTGAATGATACGCCTTTGCGTGTACGCATACATAGATATATCACATTGTTTATTCATTCATCAGTTCATGGACCTGTGGGTTGTTTCTGTCTTTTGGCTATTGTGCAAAGCTGCTATGAATGTGGGTGTACAAATACTAAATCTGTTTTCATTTTGTTTGCTACCCTTCCTTTAAAAAAAATTAAATGCTCTTTAAAAACTCTTGAGGTATAAATACGCTTTAGAAGCTGTAAATTGTTCTATAATTTACATAGGATGACTTACAGATTAAGCGTAGTATTTTGACTTTTGAGAAACATATACGCCTGTGTGATCACCTCCACATTTACTATATAGAGTATTTCCTGAGCTATTAATGTACTCTGGAGTCTCCCATGTTTGACTCTCTGAGTCTTATTTAGAAAAAATAACCCAAGTCAGATTCTTTTAGACTCTGGATAGGAGTTAAAGAGTAGGATGTTTATTGGGCAATGTTCTTGGGATCAACAATTATGGAAGAAAAGCCAAGGAAATAAGATGGGGTAGGGGAAGTTGAGTTGTGATGCAGATTCGGTGTCAGGCTTGGTCATCTTCACAGTGAGTTCTCTAACTCCCAGGGGCTGAATTGGCTGAAAACTTTTACCCATGCTTGAATCAGTTGTTGGATGTGGCCACCCCAAGGAGTGTGGCTCTTTGCAGCTCAGGCAGTCCCTGAAGGGGCTGACAGCACTTTTGCAGTTGGGGCCATAAACTCTTTCTAGCAGAGGAATCTGGACAGTGCATCTCCATGTCCGTAAAGTCTAACCCCTGTTGCTCAGATCCACATTTTCATAAACATTTGGAAAGCTCTCTTGTGGGATTTCATTAGGCTTCTTTCTCTGAGGAAAACTTAAAGAAGGAGGGTGGTGGGGAAAAACGTCGTTCCCTGTTGCTGAAGCTGATCTCAGAGTCATAACTTGCCACAGAATTATCAAATCTAGGTTTCCTTCCCCCTCATCTATCCTTCTGTTCCTCTTGGTGACTTCAGGTGGTGAGAATCAGATCCTAACACCATACTTTAAGGTCCTTGTCACAATGCTTTTGTCAGGCTGGATTTGTTTAATTTGTCCTAAGGGATGCCCACACCTGGGTTCTATATGTGTTTCTCCATATTCCAATTCTATAACAGTGGTGTATCTCTTCTTGACGATCAGAGCCAATTACCCCATCAAGGTAATTATTGCTGCTTTCTGGATCTTGGATACAAGGAAAATGAAGTGCTAAGTATAGCCTTAACTTACAGTTAATGGTACTTTTGCTGTGTTCCCTTGGTATCCATTAGTCCCCTTTGGGGACCAGGGTCTCTAACACTGCAGGGAGTCAAGAGTCTGAAGGGTGGGATGTACAAATTCCCCAACTGATACTTACAGTGATGGTAATCAGGGCAGCTTTTCCATACATTTCTCAGTTCCTTACTGGGAATACGACACAATACAGACAGTTCTGAATCACGGTATATGCTACATTCTGAAGGATATGACCCCATCCTTGTGAGCCAGTGCTTCAGTGATGCCTTCACCAGGTTGTTGTAACACTTTATCAGCGTGGCAGCTTCTGAATGGTGCAAAATATGTTATGACTGGTACATCCTTTTGTCATGGACCTTCTCCACTGTATGTAGGACCCTGTGCAGGTAGAACGAACTCTTGAATAATGATGCTGGCTGAGACTCATTAGGCAGGAAAGATAAATCCGTACTCAAAAGATCTGTTCCTAGCAGTCAGTCACAGACCTTTTCAGGGTAAATGGGGCTCAGAGGAGACAACTTGCCACTTAGTCTCCTTGCGGAATGTTGACGTATCACGGACTTGGCATTGCTTTTGTTGCAGGTGGATTGGACATTCAGGGACAACAGTAGATACAGTCATCTTGAAAAGTAGTAGATCATGCTGCCAGGCTGGTGCCTAACCTCTGTCACCGTGACCACTTTTTTGTGTGTCCGTTGTTCCAGCATTGGAATAACCAAAGGCAGAAGCTGGCTGACAGAACTGGTTGAATCATTTTATCTACTTGGTTGTTAAGTGCCTCTTCCATGGTGGGAGCTCTTGGACTAGACCTTTTCAATACAAAGATTTTCATACTTGGTCTACTTCTATTTGTCCATATACAGTCATCCCTTGGTATCCATGGGAGACTTGTTGCAGGACCCCTGTGGATACCAAAATCTGTGGATGTTCAAGTCCCTTATATAAAATGGAGTAGTATTTGCCTATAACTTATATATATCCTCCTGTATGCTGTAAATCATTTCTAGGCTACTTAAAATGCCTAATATAATGTCTACGTATTTCATTTGCATGGAATCAATGTAGTACTTGGTGCATGTCAAATTAAAGTTTTTTTTTTTTAACTCTAGAATGTTTTCTGAAATCTCTTATCCACAGTTGATTGAATCCATGGATGTAGAGCCCGACTCTATTCCTATATGCTAGACCTCTTCATCTCTGACTTTTCCAATCTCTTTTCTTCTAGGGCTTTGATCAGCTAGTCAGACTATTTGCCACTACCCATGAGTCCTTATGTATTCTAATCTCAGGCCACTTCTCCTATTATACAAAGCAATGACTAGATACACTGTCCAAAACTCTTTAAGTGGGAAGAATTTTCTATCTTAGGCTGTAGTAGTTTGCATCCATACACTGAGCTGACCCATCTGTAAACCAGTCCTGGGCATATTTATCCTCTGTCAGCTGATGCTCGGGGATCTCTATTCTGAGCCATGAGAATGAGCTGAGAAAGAGGAGTTGGTGCAACCATCGTGGCCAACATGGAGTCCGAGTTACCTGGACTCTTGGGTATGATAGGATTCAGCTCAAGATGGGAGATTCTAGCCACATGGTCACTTGGTGTCCCATAGTAAGCTGTCCATTTGTATGGTGGTTCAATAACATGTCAAGAATTCCATTTCAAGAGGTGTGTATTCGCCATTGAAAGTTATATGACTTTGCTATAGTACCCGAGGAGCCTGAGTTATGCTCCCCCCACCCCTGACTTCCCATAAATTCCACATGGTATCTCTTTGCACCACTGATAGCTCTAATATAAGAGCATCTGATGGCTGAACCGTCAAGGTACAGCTTGGATCTATCTATAGACTGTGCTGGCATCTCTTCCTTGCTTAGCAGCATCTTTGGTTTGATTTTTATTGTAACTGTTACTTTTTAGCACCATTTCCAAGCATTATGAATAAGGATCTCAGCAAAGTAACTGCACAGGGCAGGAGCTCTAGTCAGGTGAGACAGCTGTCATGGATTCTGGGAAGGGTTGTTCTCTGGAGGATGCTGTCTGTTGTACTTAATAGACTAGAAATGGTTATACTCTTAATGGACATCCTGGTAGTGGCAGGGTGTATGTATATGTTTAACAGAATAGTAGTGGAGAGGGAAATACAGAAGGGGAGGTTGGAGGGCTGGAAGAAAGTCCTTTAAACTGGCTGCTAAGGAGTAATGAGCTACTCTTTTGTATTGCTACTTCTCAGAGAGGCAAGAATGAATCCACATCTTCTGGTATCCCAACTTAATACACTATACATTTTTAAATATAAAAAAATGATAAAAATGTGAGTGATGTATACTGTTCACCTTGTGAAAAGAAAATATACACTCCTTTTTCTAAAAGCAATAATATTAAAAGTTTTGGAGCTTGAAGATATCTTAGTTGTCTAGTTCAATCTCATTTTACAAATGAGGGAAATCTTTTATCTTAACTCTTCAATAAAACCATGAAACATTTTGTTTATAAGTTAGAAAATGGATCCATATGCTTTTATAGGTTCTTTTATGATTTTGGCTAGCAATGATGAAATTAGCATGTTTTGATCTTTGCGCAAGTTGTTCAGAAAGAACTTAAAAGAAGTATTTAGGAAAATCCAAGTGCTGAAACATTTAAGATATGCTTTGTGGTCTCAATTTTGTGTGATTGTCAGCCAGGAAGTTTTCTGATTAAGATGGCTTGCCAATTCCTTGCCAAATACATTATTTATCACACTAATGGGGATTTCCTTTGAGATGTTAAAGACAAAAATGTTACTGGTATCATTTCCTGTAAAATCATATAGGTCAACTGATACATTCTAATAAATTAAAATCAAGGATAAGATAGAGGTCCATAAAGACATAGGTATTTTATTGGTAGAGACTTCTTGAAATATATATATACTAGACCAGAGATTACTCATTCATCATCGACAATGAAACTTGAAGCTGAATATAATTAAATTTGTTTTCTTGGATCTAATTTTTCATAAGAATGAAATAAATTTTGGTAAGGACTGAATTTTCTTGGATTAAAATATCAGCTAGAATCCCATTGTTACATATACAAACTTTACAACTTCACAAGTTCCCCAAAGTTAGAAACTTCTGCATTCTTGTGTCTATGTGCACTTTTTTATGGCAGTACCTCCAAAAGGAAATGGGTTTCAAGCATGTATTAAAGAATATATACACGGAGGTAACTATAGGCTAACATATTCTAAATTATACCTAATTTCAACTAGACAGTAGAAGCATGAAACAAATTTTAACACTTGTAATTTATTTGTAAAGTTAAACTTTAAAATTACTTTGTGATTGTGATAAGTGCTATGAAGGAAAAGAACAAGGTGCCACAAGAAAGACCAGAGAGGCAAGTCCTTTAGTTGAGACCATTAGAAAAGGCCTTTCCACAGGATGAATGAGTTCAAAGTTGGTGAAGTTCATGTGTGGGAGGCAGAATGTGTATGGACAGCAATCTAGGGAACAGCATGAAACAGGCCTTGCAGTTGGAAAAGTGTGACATGTTTAAGAAACTTAAAGAAGGCCAGGATGGCTAGAGTGTAGTTGGGCAAGCATAGCATGAGGTAAGATTGAAGAGGTTGGCATGGATGGGCCACTTGATGCAAGCCCTTATGGGCCACAATGAGTTAAAGTTTTGTGTATTTTTTTTTGTGTGTGTGTGTGCAGTGGAAGGTCATAGAAGGATTTTAAGTGGAAGAGTGACACCATTTCATCTATATCTTTGAAAGACAACATTGGATGCAAGCTGACATTGGATTGGGATAAGAGTGAAAAGAAAATTGTTTGAAGACAAATGCATTAGTCTAGGTGTAAGAGTTAGAACAGCTTGAACTGGCATGTTGGTCATGAAAATGAAGGGGTAATGGATAGACTTATGGTATTCTGAATGCAAAAAAATCAATGTATCTTGATAACATTAAATATATTAAATGTGAGGATAAGAGGTGTGTCAAGATGTTCCCAAGTTTTTGGCTTGAGCAAATGAAATGTGTATGGGGTAGGGAGTGATAGTATCATTTATTGAAATAATGTGAGACTGGAAGAAGAAGAAACTTGGGAGAAAATCAAAAGTTCAACTTTAGAAATGTTAATTTTGTGATGCCAGTGAATAGATCAAGTGAGGAATTGAACACATACATCTGGAAATGTGGGCTAGAGAGACATTAATAATTTTAGAGTTATTGACATGTAGATGGTAGGGAGAAAAGAATAAAAGGTCTAAGTCATATTAGGTCAGATGGAAGAGAGCGAGTCTTCTAAAGAGGAAGGGAAGTGCTAGGTAAGAAGAAAATCAGTGAAGTTGTAATCAAAGACCAAGAAAAGAGTATTTCTAGGAGGAGTAATCAACTACACTGTATTACTGTGAGGTCAAATAAGAGGAGGGCTACAAAGTGTTGATCAAATTTGGTAATACAGGGGTCAGTGGTGACCTCAGATGGTGACGTGAAATACAAGAGGGGACAGAGATTGGAGTGAGCTGAAGAGTGACCGAAGAGAAATTGAAGAAAAGACATAGCAACAGCTGTGGAGCAGGGACAAGTGGTGAACACCATCGGTCGACTACCTAACAGCTATTTTCCCAGGGATATTTCAATAGAACCCTCTCCTCTCCATGGTATCTGAGCAGTCAAGTCCCTTAAGGAAGGTTGTGCTCCTCTTAAATTGTAGGTAGCGAGTTGACATTGTCCAAAACAATCAGAGTTTAATCCGTCTTGTCACGTGATTGGTTTATCCGTGAACATTTTACGCAACCTAGTCAGTATCTTCCAGTCCTAACCTAGGATAACTCTAACATTCTCATAAAATACTATCACAGTTAACAAAGCAGCTTCAATTTGTGGGTATTATTTCAACACTTCAGTACTGATCATAAGCAATTACTCTATTTTTCCTGAAAACCCTTTTGCTATCTAACATAACCATTAATATAATTATGATAATTATTACTTACCACTTCCTTTCTCTATGCCAAACATTGTGCAATGTGCTCTGTGTATAATATCTCAGCTAAGCCCGCAACAAACTCGTGAGGCGTAATCTTATTTTTCAAACAAATCAATCAAGACTTAAATAAAATGCCTAAGGCCATAATCAAGTAAATGGGAAAAGCAATCAGTGACTTATTCAAGCCATCAGTATTATTCATTCCCTACAAAATAGAACACACTTTCTATTACACCTATCGAAGGGGTATTTTACTGCTGTGTTGGTTCATACTTGCCTGTTTGCTTCCTTGCTCAGACTTGCCCTTTTGATTCCATTGGCTTTCAGCCAACTATTACACGTGCAGATTAAATATGTTGATTTTTACCAGGCAGAGCCTACTAAAATGATAAGCTTTCTCTGAAAGTATTGGGGGAGGGGGTTGGGCTACTTAAAGGTTGATCATAAGAAGCATTAACAATTTTATTCCATACAGCTTCACTTGAGACTAAAGGAAAACAACTTACTGTATATTTATAAAATAGAATAAAAAACATAGAATTATATAATACAGAAAGCATGACTTTGATAGAATATTTAAATTTTCTCTTGGAAAATACATACAATGTTTTGAAAATGAAGAATAGCGAATTAAAGTGTATTCCCCTAGGAAATCAGAGAATCCTTTTTTCTTCTTTTTCTTTTCTTTTTTTTTTTGGCTCTAGTGCTCCGAGACCTGAGTGGGGCTAAACTTCTTTAGAGTCCTTTTCCTCATCTGTAAAATGGCCATAAAGTTACCTTGTTAAGACTGAAATTCAAATGACACAATGGAAAACCAAGTTTCCTGGACATCATAAAGCATTCATACAGCAGGTGGTCATGTAATGTCGATTGTGTTTTAGGTACTGTGTAACCTATAGTTTACTGCAGATGGTGTAACAGATGTGCAAGTACATAAGTGTCACGTAAATAAGTGTTACAATAAAAAATGTGTGAAGTCCTACAGGAATACAGGATGATTGATGTGGTAAGAATGAGCCTGGAATAGTAAATTGGGCCAAGTGTATAAAGGGCATTAATGATTTTGGCTGTTATTCACAGCAATGTGCATATTGACAGTTACTAAGCATAGGAACAACATGATTATATGTGACTGTAATAAAGATGGTGGTTATTGGATAAAGTCGGAATGGGAAATGTGGGAGTTAGAGATGAGTTATCTTGCAACTTTGACAATTGGGAAGAGACTTGGTGTGAACCTCAGGTAGGGCTGTCAACACAGGAAAAAGGGCTGCAGTTCCTGTTAACCATTGTTGCTTAGCAAACTGCCACAAACTGAGTGCTACAGCAAAAACTGATTTCTCTCATCAATCTGTGGGTTGCCTGGGTGGTTCTACTGCTGGTCTTGCTTGGACTCATTCCTATGGTTGCAATCACCTTATGGCTGGAAAGCCTGCATGGTTCAAGATGTCTGGCTGTTGGTACTGACTGGGGCTAAGACATCTCCTCTCCTCCAAGTGGCCTTTCATCCTTGAGGGTAGATTAACTTCTTACATCATGGTAGTCTCAAGGCAGAATTCCAAGAGGATACATCCCAAGGCACATGTGCTTATCAGACCTTTATTGTGCCACATTGCTGCTGTCTCATTGGTTAAACCAAGTCACATGGCCAAATCCAGCCAAAGTAGGAGAGTTAAACTCACCTTTATAATGGAAAGACTGGCAAATAATTGGTATCTAATTCAAAGGTGGTTTGAGGAGTTTTAGAGGCAAAATTGGTATGGGGGGGAAGTGAGATGTGGGGAATAAGAATGGGGAAGATTAAGAATGACTCAAGTGAGAAGTGGATAATGGTACATTAATAGAAGCAAGGAATACAATAAGAAGACCTGTTGGGGTGGACAGGGGATTGAATTTGAATAATTAAGACGTTAAAATTTATAAAATATGCAAATGAGACAGTAAGAATGTAAAACTAGAGATTGGGATGTAGGACAGCTTTTTAAAAAGGGTTAGAGATTTGGGAATCACTGGCTTATAGGTCTGCAATACCATAAGGGAGCATTAGATTTCCTAGGGATGCAGGGAAAAGCAAAAAGAAAAGTGAGCCAGGGTTAGAATTCAGAGAAGTACTAATAAAGTAGTAAGTGGCAGAAACAGCTAGCAAAGGAAACTGAGGAATTGTCAGAGAATAAGAAAGATAAACAGAAACATGACTAAGGGAAACCTATGAAAATATAAGGTAAATTGTTTTCTAAAAAAACCCAACCACCTATGCCACATAGTATATGATAGTTACTTATCAAGAGATTTAGAGTTATAACTAAATCTGTCCTTGATTTCCTTTGCATAAAGGATTTGTTTTATCCTGATTTTTTTCTAACTCAAAACATAAATGATAAATTCTGATATTCATAACTGAGAATTTCATACCGAAATGGAAAGTTGAACGTAGTTGACAGCAGGAAAGATCATTTGGAAACTAACAGTGACCAGCCTGAGAAGATACAGCACATGGATCACAATCGCTCTCCAAACTGCATGAAGCTATAGCGTAAAATTGCTCCTGAATCTCATGGAACAACATTAATAGATAATTCAAAGGACTAGTGAATGTCACTAAACAGCTGTTGAGTTGGGGGGGGGCAGAAAGCTACTTAAATTTTTAAAAACTGAGTTGTTTCTCGATGCCTATTACTTCAGTTTTTAAAATCTTCCCTGTAAAAATGTATAAATGGTAATAACACTCACCATACGATACTCAGGGATACACTATGGACTCTTAAATGTAGGTGCAACCGCATAACCTTGGCACAAAAGCTCAGAAGCTGATTCAGACCTGATTTCAGGCAATTAGTTTCCTGACTCATTATGTTGGCTACATGAGGGAGAAATCGTGGGACGAGGGGGGGTTGATGTAAGTCTCCAACTATTGCTTCAATTCCGTCAGTTTTTGTTTCATGTGTTTTGTTACTGTTGTTAGGTGCATATATGCTCATAACTATTATGTCTTCCTGATGAATTAATCCTTTCATCATAAAATGTCCTTTAAAGTTTCTAATAATTGTCTCAGAATCTATTTTATCTAATATTAGTATAACCATAGCAGCTCTATTCTAGGTACTATTAATATTTGCATGGTATGTCTATTTTCCATTCTCTTTCAACCCATTTATGTTTTGAAATATAAAATATCTCTTGTGGACACATGTAGTTAGATGACTTAAAAAACAAATCCATTCTGCCAGTATATGCCTTTTGGTTGGAGTGTTTTATCCACTTAAATTTAATCACTGATAAGGTTACACTGATAAGGTTACCCTTTGCTGTTTCTTGTGTCTTTTACCTTTTTTCTCGCATATACCTCCATCATTGCTTTCTGTTCTACACAGATATCTTCTAGTTCACCATGTTAATTCCCTTGTTGCTTTTTACTATGTTTTCTGAGTTGTCATACTTTAAACCAACATTTAAGAAGTACGACCCTTCATGAAAATCATCTAAATTAGTATAAATGAGTTTCTTGGCCTTCTACTAGATTTCTGTATCAAAATTTGTCATTTTTACAAATTCTACATGATTATTGTCTTTAATTTGGGATTAAATGTGTATAGAAAACTTTCTTCTCTGGTCTCAAATACTAGAAGAGAAAGAAGAAACTGACTAAGGTTAAAGTTCAGTACCCTAGTCTCAGTGCCAGACATTTAAAATACATTATTTATTCATCACAACCCTATGATATGCATATTGTCTTCATCTCTGGTTAATTAACTTTCCCAAGAACATATGGATAATAAGTAGAGAGTCAAAACTGAAATTCAAGGTTTTCTAGTGAACAAACAAGAGAATCCCAGAAAAAGTAGAACTAACTTATAGGAAAAAAAAAATACTCAAAAGAACATTAAAGGGAATACATGTGTTTTGTTTTCTCTTCCTGGTAAGAGATTCTGATGATTGTTTCATGCAAAAAGATTTAGACGTGCATTTTGAATCCACATGAGAAAAATCAGAGACGTAAAATTTAAAATTGTTTAAGATATGCAAGATTTAAAATACCTGCAGTTTTATGTACACTTCTCTAAAGTTGTTAAGAAGTGATTTCTCATAGACTTTTTTTTTTTACTGCTAATTTAATTAACAAATATTTGAGTACCTACTGTAGTAACGTGGGAATATACGAGTAGTAACATGCAAGTGCTCACTATGTGCCAGGCATTGTGTTAGCTTCATGTACTTTTGTGATATTTAATAATCTGTAAAAAGGTATTCTGTTTCACAGAGGAGAAAACTGAGCCCCAAGGATTTTAAGGAAAGAACCAAGGCTGGATCAGATCCTAGCTACTAAACTGCCTGTGGCTTACTTGTACTCATGTAGTACCACCGTTAAGCAGCCTTCGAATTATAAAAAAATAGCATTTGAAAATTTTGCATATGACTTTCTCTTTCTTTAAGTTGAAACTCTACTCCAAACAAGTTCTAGAATCTAGACCTGTCTTCCCAAAGTCAGAAGCCAGTTATCATATGTAATTAGAATTCCTATGAGTTTTAGAGGCTTATTTTCCTTAAAACTAGTAACAAACATGTAATTTACTTTCTGAACCAAAAACGATCTGGCATTGGATGGAGTGTCCTGTAATCTATGTGCACCTATAGATTATAGGACTGATGGTATGAAGAAGAGTATAGATTTGGGAGTGACCAAATGAATGTGACTTCTGATTTTTGCCACTTATTAGCTGTATGATCTTGGGCAAATAATCTTAGCCTTAGTTGTTACAGAAAGGGGGATAGTAATTATCTTATCTCATAGAATCAATATGAGGCTCAAATGTGATAATACACATACATGAAATTCTGCATCTGTAATTGGGTGGCATCTATCACTTGATAGGAATGTGAGCTTTATGCTTTAGAATCATATTTGAAATAAGTATTGAACTTTATAAATAGTAGAAAGATTAAAATTGCACTCAAATCTATACCTTCATAAATTTGCAAATAAACATTTTCATCTTGTTTTGACAATACCTACTTCTAATAGTGGTGATTAATGGCTTCAATTTTACAAATGCTACTCCTTATAAGAAGAAAGTGCCATGTGAAGACACAAAGTGCCATGTCATGGCAGAAGCAGAGATCGGAGTGATTGAAGTTAAGGAATGTCAAGGATCGAGGGCTACCAGCATCAGCTAGGAAGAGGCAAGAAAGGATTCTTTCCTACAGGTGTCAGAGGGAATAGGGCTCTGCTGACACGTTGGTTTTGGACTTCCAGCTTCCAGATCTGTGATTGGATAAACTTGAGTTTTTTTTTTTTTTTTTTTTTTTTGAGACAGAGTCTCACTCTTTTTGCCCGGGCGAGAGTGCTGTGGGGTCAGTCTAGCTCACAGCAACCTCAAACTCCTGGGCTCAAGTGATCCTACTGCCTCAGCCTCCCGAGTAGCTGGGACTACAGGCATGCGCCACCATGCCCGGCTA